>JAAAKQ030188685.1:34157-46037 GCA_010016005.3 Zanna intricata | reverse complement strand
CACACACACACACACACACACACACACACACACACAAACACAGACACAAAATTAAATTTCTTAAAATAAAGTACTTTTATATTTTCATTAAATTTTGGTAAATATTGGATTTTTCATTTATTTATTTATATACTTCACATAACAAATTTTGATGGCTGTTTTTTATTAACTGTATTCTTTTAGTATAAGGGATTTGAATTTCTGGCTATTCATTCTAAAAATATATTTTATATATCAATAAAAAGAATTTATTTATTTTTGATCTGAAAAAATTGGATTTCTATTTATTAAGTTTATATGATTGAAAATTTTTCTGGAAGTTTAAAAAAAATTATTTTCACTTTTTCTTAGAATTTTTTAAAATCCTTTATTTTAAAACTTGGATTTATTTTAAGCTGTAAATGTTTTGCTCTTTTTGAAATCAATATTTAAATTTATTTATAAAATAAAATTTTTTAAAATTTAGATTTATTTATTCGTACTTTTTCGTATCAGTATAATAATTATTTTAAATGTTTTTTTGTGGTATTATTTTCATTTTCTGTTTAAATTTTTATTCACTAATTTACTTATGCACTTTTATATTACTACCATTTTCAGCTGAAAATTTAATTGTATAAAATGTTACAGATTTATTCAGTTAAATTCGTGTAACTTAGTATCCATACAGGTATAATTTAGGACTTTGTTCATCATAAAATCGTAATATTTTTTTTTTTTTTTGAAATAGGGTGTATTAACCTATTATTAATTATTAAATTGGCATGCTTTCGGTAGATACTCATCTTTAATCTATTTTTGTTGTAAATATTATTTTTTCCTATTTTTAGTGTTTAAAATAATTTTATGCAAGCGTTTCAGCTTTAAAGAGGTATAAATTGATTTGTTCATTATTCATTTTAAAAATGAGCGTATATCAACATAATCTAATTTTTACTTTCATGACATAGCTCTAGAGCTATATTTTAAGAAAGAAAATATGGTAAGCTATCAAAAAATGGGGTATGGTTTTTTACATTTATTGACGTTTCATGACCCAGGGACTCTCCTTCCCCCAAAAAAGTGGGGTTAATATACGTACGTATGTATGTGTCTTGGCGTACTGGATAAACCGTTGATGAAATTTAACACAGAGGATCATGTATACGTGGTAATTTATTGGAAAAAGAATGGGATAAGTGTCTCCAGTAGATGGGGTTGATAGTTTCTTCGGGGTCAATTTTCTCAAAAATTTTGCTAATATAACCCCATTTTATATTAAGCTCAGTACATGAGTACATGCTTATCTTACCATTATAAAAAAAAGAATTGCCTTAAATCTTCCTTTTCTCCAAAAATCAAACCGAAAAAATTCATTTATGTTTTTACTTTGTGCACAGTTTTTAACCGAATTTATTTTTAGGTATTCCTAAGCACAGCAGTAGTGCAAGTAGTCCAACGAAATACTTTCGAGGGAATTTTAGGTGTAGAAGAGTCGATCATAATTTAAAGATATCGATTTAAAAAATTTTTTATGAGAATAAATAACCAATCCCAGGAAAATATTACAACTTTGTTGTCAGCTTTTTAATTTAATTTTATGGATATATGTAAAAAAAAATACTGTTTTAGTTTTCTTTAATGATTGAGTTAACAAAGATAACCGTAAATTTTTTTAGTTTAAAGAAAATTTATGAAAAAACAGTAATTCACAGAGATGATTAAAAGATAATAGATAAAATTAATTTAAAAGAAAATACACATATTCTTATACATTAGTTTACTTCATGAATTTACTTCGTTAATAAATATTTCTGATAATACAAACGAACTATAGAATTATTGATTTCGCCAAAATTGATATACTCTGACATTTTATTTTCAGTGACATTAATTTGGTACGACTGATGTAGTATTTCAAATAGTGGAAAAATACTTTTTTTGAAACGTCATTTTAGTATAAAGCTGTCAAACGAATATTAGGTATTATAATTGATTTATTTTCAAAACATCCTAAAAAAGAGAAAAAATGCTATTGTTGATAAAAAAAATCTATGAAATTGTATTTTCAAGTACATATGGTGTGGTTTTACTTGTATTATTATTTCCTTCATAATATGTATTGTACACACTCTCTCTCACGCTCTCTCTCTCTGTCTCTCTGTCTGTGTGCGCGCGCGCGCGCGCGCGAGTGCGTCTCTCTCTCTCTCTCTCTCTCTCTCTCTGTGTGTGTGTGTGTGTGTGTGTGTGTGTGTGTGTGTGTGTGTGTGTGTGTGTGTGTGTGTTTGAGTGTATATATATATAAAAAGAGATGATAAAGATAAAAATAACGTACATTTTGAATTTATTTGAATTATTTTTTTAACTGAACTTTGTCATTTTTTTGTTGTATCGTTCGGCCTCTTTTAACTTACGCTTCCTACATTAATATGCTGTCATTTGCGTAATTATTCAGTTCAAATAAACTGTTTCTGTTAAAACTTTATTGATTATAATCAATAGTTCAATTATTTTTCCATATTATTTAGATATTTCTTCATTAAATTTTATTTAAATGGGGGTTTTATTTATAATATAAATTATTTTAATACGTACGAAAAATACCGCTGGCTAAATATTTTGTACAACAAAAACCTTTGAAAAATAAATAAAAATAATAATTTTTAGTTGATAGAGATTTTTATAGATGCAGATCAAACAATTTCAACTGAAAAATGACATAACATACTGACAACATTTAACATACTGTTAGAATCATTATTACGTAATTATTTTTATTTTCCTGTCATCATAGCTCTAGAACTATGCTCCAAGAAGGAAAGTATTGTAATCAATCAAAAATGAAGCATGGATTTTTTTGCATTTCTCAACCTTTCATGACCCAGGGACCCCAAAAAATAAAAAAATGAAGTGGAATATTCGTACATATGTACATATTTTGGGTATCTAAAGCTTAATAACTTTTGACTGGATGAACCGATTGATGAAATTTAACAGACTTGTGATTCGGGGATTCGGTAAAACATTGGGGCCAATAATTAGACAGTTTCTTGGGGTCAATTTTTTTTTTAATTTTTGCAAACATAACCCCATTTTATATTAAGATGCATGCCCACTTGCTTATCTTACTTTTTAAAAAACATTTCCCCCAAATCTTCATCAAATATCAAACACCTTATTATCTATTGCAAATGTATTCCGATTTTTTTGTACGTATTTATAAGCATAAAAGTAATGCAAAGGAGCAAAAAAAATATTTTGGGACCAATTTGCGGGGAGAGAACCGATCAAAAATTAAAAATTTCATTTTTTAGAAATTTTTTCTTATTTCTTTATTTAGACTTTTAATAATCTAACGGTGTAAAAGGTAACGGTGGAGACATTTACAATGACAGGACGTAAGTTGTCATAATTTTAAACACATCGACGATAACCGTTTTATAATTTAATAAAATTTTTTCACAGACTATGAAGTTTTAATTTAAATAAAATTAAAAAAAAAAAAAAAAAAAAAAAAAACATAATTTTGAGTTCCTGATGATGAAATAATTACGTTCCGAAAGCGCTTGGACTAAATTTATAAAATTGTTGGTAAGTGGGTTTAATTATTTTATCATTGTATTTTTCTGTTATCTGAAAAAAAATTTACATTGAATTCACCAGAGGAATCTTTTATATAAAAAAAATATGCCAACTTCAAAGTAACGGAATTGAAGAAGTATTATTTTTTATTATTATTTGTAATGCTCTTTATTAATAATAATTTTACACAATATCAATAAATTAGTCTAAAAAATAATTTTCCAAAATTTGCAAAGAATATTTCTAGATAAAAATTAAACTGAAAGTAGTTATGCGCGGAACCTTATCTACTTTTTTTAATAAATCCTTTATCTCTTCTTTTTTTGAATTTTATACATTGGTTTTCCTTTATAAAAAAAATGTATTATCTCTATTCCTGAATAAATTAGACAATTTATCATGAAGAGAAGGATATAATATGCCATTTTTTGCATTACAATTTGTACGTATCTTGATAAAAGAACTACCAAATCTTTTCTTTCGAAGTGATTGAAGGTGACAAATGAACTGTATCATTGCAATTTTACCCTGTTTCCAAGTATTCTATTTCTCTTCCATCCTGGATTCACTCTTAACCCTAAAGTAAAAGCTGCAAAGTACAGTATTTGTTTTATGTTGATTTTATCGTACTTTGATAACACTTATACTTATTAGATTTTAAATCTTTCTATTATGTCTTTTTTTGTTAGTGATTTGATGGGTCTGATTTTTTCATCCCTATTTTAATTTTTTAATCTCAGAATATCTGCGACATTTTATATGTACATTTTCGATTACTTTGTTATCTTTACAAATCTTGATTTTCTTCCTCTTAGAGCTTATTTCTTCTATTAACGTATCCATTTTGCTTTAATATATAACCTACTAACTTAGGTCTTCTTGAAAGAATTACAGCTTAGGCTTCTTTTTTTCCCTAATTCGTTTTAGAACTTCTTTGTTTTGAACATTATTACACCTTCTATCATTTTTCTATCAACATTTTTTAGTAACACCGTAACTTGAAAGCTTTCCCATATTGTAGATATATCTCTAATTTTTATGTTACATTATAAAATGATTTTGTTCTGCGCAAGAAGACTAACTTTTCGTTTCCAATGCCCTCAGTATTTCGCAGTCAAAAAAGCATTGATTTTAAGAATACAACGAGTGTGTTGTACTCTTTATCGAACGTACGTAGTGGTACGTAGTGGTACGAGTAGACTCAGCATAGTAGTATTAAAATTTAACTCACCACTCTGATTCTGCTTCAGATTACGTTATTGTTCTACTCAGTCAAGATATCCTAATAATTTTCTTCGACCTTAAATTGAGCGTAACTCAACAACAGTTCAACCAATCTTCATATAATTTTCACATGTACAACTTCAGATACACAATTTTAACGTATCGACATTTCAGTGAAATTTATCAGTAGTTTTGGAGATTTTTGAGCCACAAAATTTTATTCATAAGCTTAAATATATATATATATATATATATATATATATAAGAAAACTTCAATTTAAGTCAATGGTATTTTCGTACCTATCATACATAAAAACGGTAAAGTAAATCCATTTTCATCCCTCACTTTCATCATGGACAAAGATATACCTTATTTTACTCCGAAAAGTCGGTAAAAAACAACTAAAAAGATTTATTTTTTTTTTAGAAATCTACTAATACATGTATCTTAAATAAAAAAATAAGGACTAATCAATAACCAAATAAATTCATACAACAAAAATTGAACAAACAAATTAATTAATTAATTTTAAAAATTGAACATTAACTTTAAATGAGAGAATGAACATTTTTTTTGAGGAAGAGCAGTTGGTGATGGTATTCTTTTGGTTTTGTGTGTGGTTTTTATACATAAAAGTCATTGCCTATAATTGGTACAATCTAAATTCTACTCTTAATCTACACAGCATCTTCTTGTACAGCTCTTAATCTCGTATTTGCACCGTAGAAGCAGCGTTAATTTCTAAACCATCAACGTCAGTATTTTTTGTTAGTGTAAAGTTTTATTGGTATACATTCGAACAAATTGATTAAGTTGGCTTGTATTGCAAGACAACTACTATTGTATTCCTCATAGCAAGGTTAATAAATATAACTCAACAGTATGTAAAAATGCTTAAGATAACAAATGTGAACGAAACATTTATTTATTTATTAATTTTTATATTAAATTGTCAAAGATTGTTTAACAACAGCTCTAGTGAATTGTTTATAACATTACCAAAATTATCTGCAAGGTTTTTTTTATTTAAATTCATTCATCTAGAGTGAACTGATGAAAAAATCATACAATAGACTTACGGGTTCAGGATTTGTATATTTCCCTCTTAGATGGCATACCTTACTTTTTTACGTAACTTGTAATAAATGAAGTGTTCGAAGAAGTGAGATCTTCTTGATGGCATTATAAAATAATTAGACTCAGGTTTTTGTTGTATTCAAGATAAGGGTGGGAGAATGTAATAAAAATTAATAAGAAAATTTTAAACCAAGAATTTGTTTCAGATTGTATATTATTTGTTTTGTAATCTCATACTACATACTTTACAATAAAAAAAAAAAAAAAAAAAAAAAAAAAACTGAAAAAAGAAATAAATAAAAAAGTTATTTAAGTTAGTCTGTTAGAAGCCCTGTAAAAACAATTTTACAGAATATTTTTATAAGTAATTCATATTACTAAAAAACAATTTTGACTATGGCATCTTTTTTATGAAGAAAACCTCATATAAAATCTGCTGGCTTAAACCACATTTCTCTACAAGTTATTAATCATGAATTAATATTTCGTTAGTAACTTTGTACAATATTATAAGTGGTTGTTGTCTATAAACGTTTCTAATTCTACTTTTACCTTATTTTGTAAATTAACAGTTTAATATTATTATTTCAATAGAAGAGGTTAATAGAATGAAAAGTTACAAAAAACATGAGAACAAAAACAAAAGAAAATAACATTAGGAATTGTGTGATTTAAGGTGTTAACAGAGTAATCACAAAACAAAAACGTACTTTAATGATAAGACGGCAAGAGCTGTAATTGTAAAATGTCAATTTTAAAAAACAAAAAACAAATCTGATATGGAAACCACAATACTTCCTTGTACACTTGTTAAATTACATATACACATTATTCTGATGCACTTCATTGAAATTTATTTTATTTGAAAGTGAAATACGAACCTCCAGTTCTTTAATAAAGTAGACATTTATACAATTGCTGAAACATTAGTTTATATTAACATCAAATATTTGCCAGGAGGCAGCCCAATGCCGGCCTCCGTGGCTGAGTGGTAGTATCTCGGCCTTTCATCCGGAGGTCCCGGGTTCGAATCACGGTCAGGCATGGCATTTTCCACACACGCTACTAATCATTCATCTCATCCTCTGAAGAATATATGGTTCATTCAATTTCATCCTATGAAGAATATGGTTCCGGAGGTTTAAGGCAGCCCAATTATTGAGAATGCTCACGTCCGGAGCACACACTATCCAGTGTTCTGGATTGGGGTACTTCTGATGACGCATGGGGCTCCTCAAGGTGTGAAGGGTCACGCACGGAGGGGAGGGCCGGGTTGTGCGAAACGCATACCCGACCCTCGGTAGGGATAGGTGTTATGACTGGGAAAGGCAGCTCTCCAGAGGAGGGCTTTTCGGCTCCTCAGAACCGGACGGGTCGGAGGGTCTCGATGAGACCGGAGAGACTCCGATTGAGGTCCAGTTTCCAGGACCAAAGCTTGGGGGGGGGTAGTTAATCTGCCACTGCACTTTGCAGCGGCTGACAACATACCTAACGGTGGATCCAGCTGCTGCAAGGCTGCTTAACAAAAAAAAAAACAATAAAAAAACATCAAATATTAATACAATCATTAGTTCAACAATGTTACATGGGATATTAGGATAGAATAAAAGTCACTTTATTACTCCTATTACTAAATCAATGTTATTCGTATCTTCGTGAGTTGCTGATTAACAAAAGTTTCATATTTCTGATGTGTATTATAAATAAAAGTTAATTTTAATTAAACTATACCGTTTACTGAATTCTGGTATACTGGTTACAAATGTTAATTTCGACCTTACGGGATAAAGTATTCAGTTTTTATTATTAAACTATTTGATGAATAATTAAAAATGGAAAAAACCATCCATAGGGGAAAAAGAAAGATAATATGAACAAATATATCTCAAAAAAATGGCAAGAAGATGAATATGAAGAAAATGTTAAGAACAAGAGAAGAATACAAAAAAGAGAAATAAATAAATATAAAAAATAGTAATATAAAATGTTAAAACCAAAGAAAGAATAAAAAATTGAGGGAAGATGATAAATATAAAGAGGAAGAAAACCTTAAGATCAAGGAAAGAATAAAAATATTAAGAGACAGTGATGAATATAAAGAGAGAGAAAATTTGAAAACTAGAGAACGTGTACACAAATCAAGATCAGAAGAATTATATCAAATCAAAGAGCGATTAAATGATTAGTAACAAAAAACTAACGAAATAATGATCTGCTCCGACTTAGGGAGAATATTTTCCGACAATAACAGAGGAGTAATGAACTAAAAGATAAGAATGTTTTTGCAATTTATAAAAAGTCGGACATGTATGCCTCAGTGTATATGTTATTCTTGTGAGAGTCTGCTTTTCAGTCACTCTGTAGTTAAATTTAATGTAGATAAAATTAAACAGAAATGACAGAATAATTAAATAAAATTAAACTGGAAAATTATTATGTATATATGTACTCATATATACACATTTTCCCCCTTCACCCCCTTGCCGGACCCACAATGACGCATAGCACAGCCCGGGGGTTCTATTGGGCTTTCCCATCCACCGGCAGTACGTCCAGCACGACAGGTTAGCCCACCGGTTCGAATCTTTTAAACACTGGCCTCAAACCCATGAGTGGGGAGGCCAAGGTCAACACAGTTAACTCCGGACACCGCCGCAGGGGCCAGGATTCGGTCTTTATGCCAGCGCCTCAAATGTGGTTCTCTTGTCGAGGAGACCACACCGATACTCAGTCTTTTGTATGATCTCGTTGGTGCTGGGATAAGGGAGTCCCAGCGCCTCATCGCTGCCGCCCATCAGTGCAAGCACTGATAAACGACAGCTCCACAATGGACTGTCCTCCATCTTCGTACTAGCTAGTCCTCCCAATCAGTGAACTTGGATACACATTTTTAAAAGTACATAAAATTTTATTTCACTAATAACTACTGATTTTTTTATACATATGTTTTTTATTGAATTATTATTTATTGTAAACATTTTCTTATAATCACGGGTTAATAATTATTAATAAATCATCAATATATTCGTATATATATATATTTTTTTCGATGAGATCGAAGGAGTACCATTACGCACGCCACCACGGGGTCATCGTGGGGTGTGTGTGGCTCGGATCTAGGACGCTATCCGTCTCAGGCTAGCTAACAGGCTAACAGGCTCCGCCAAGGTGTTGTTAGGCGTAATATGACCTGCCCCCTACCGACTAAACCAAACCCCCCTCGCCGCTCTTCTTCATCCCGAGACCGGACCCGCAATTAAGCATAACGCAATCTCGGGGGGAATGCAACCAACATCTTCGAAAAAAACTGCTTCCTCAATGCGTGGGATAGCCTGCAACTCTCCATTTTCACTGTACCTACAACAAAAAAGACTCACCCACTCATCACTCAAACAAAACCATCCACACAAAAACATCCATACTGGTGTGATATGAATGTGCAAATGTTCTCGTAAGTGTTCACGCCTAGGGATCAGGAGTCCCCGGAAATGGCGCACAACGGCTCAGTAGAAGGCTGTCCCTCCCCCTGGTTCCTCCGTGATAGTATTTATAGCCCCAATCCCCGTCATAGTGGGAAGGAGTCCCCGTGCTTCATCACTACATCCTATCTCCATAAGCAGGAAACAAGATGCAGTTTCACTGAGAGCTGTCCCCCCACATGACTATCCCCTAAATTTCAGCCATCCATGTTTCTTCATCCTCACTTTTCCTCTGAAGCACCATGGTTACATACGGCCTCATCTTTTCCCAACCATCTGGATTGCGTAACATGGCTGGAATGACGTCTTCTGGTGTTGCCTCCGTCACTCACAAAAGCTCCCTTTCATCAACCCAAAGAGCGCAGTGAATAAAGGTATGTTCGACATTATCAGTGTCCCCGCAATATAAGCAGTTTGGCCACTGCTTCAAGTTAAAACGATGTAAATATTCGTTAAAGGTCCCATGAGGAACTGGAACAGGTAAAAGTCCACCTCCCCAGTCAGGGACCCAAAACAGGGATCAGGCGCCTGGTCCAAGCTGTCACTGATGCGACGTCCCACTTAGCCTGCCATTCCTCAAACAACTTTGTTACTGCTAGATCCTTCCGTTCTCCTTGCCAGACGCGGGTGCGTGTGTCCGCAAGTAGCTTGATTGGGGGAACTCCTCCTAGAACCCACGTCGCTAGTGTTGAGACTGTCCTGTGACAGTTTATGATCTTGAGACACCCCCTCCTTTGAAAAGATTGTAATCTCATTTCGTTCCTTCTTTTATCCAGGGCGGACCCCCACGCAGGTATCGCTTAAAATATCATCGACGTAACTCCTGCCAAAAGTAGTCGACGCTTAGACGCTCGTGGACCTCCATGTGGCAGCATCACCCTAATCAAGACGCCGATAACCTCATCAATATATTTAAATTTAAAAAAAATAAAATAGAAAAAAGGATAAAGATTTGAAATTTAATTCGAACTGATGTGCCTTCTCTTGTAAGATCGAAATATTTCATTAATTACACTTTACTTTGTTACAAATCTGGAACCAATGAAAATAGGTATCACTTACGATGCATCGGTGAAAACCTCTCTATGAGGGCTTATTACTGCAGTTAAGAAAAAGTCCAAGATACAATTTTTTTGGGGGGGATTTTGGGCATTTTTGGGCAATTTTGATGTAGTGATAGCAATGAAATTGGGAGGTGCACAAGTAGCTATTACAACAGTCCTAAATCCAAAATTTCAACATTCTACGGCTAATCGTTTTTGAGTTATGAGAGATACGTACATACGAAGGGTATAGACGTCACGCCGAAACTTGTAAAAATGGATGTAGGGATGGTCAAAACGTATATTTCCGTTAAAATCGGAAAACCAAAATTTTTCACGAACACAATAGTTCCTTTATTTTGTACAAGGACCTAAAAATAATGAAAAAATTAGAATGATTTTTAATTGCACTGAATAGAAATCTGCATAACATTCTCACTTTGTTGAGTCAATTTCTTAACTTTTGTTTTGTTTGTTTTAAAGCGTTCATGACTTTTTGTGGAATTTTAAGTCGTAAATTAAAACGAGAACCTTTTGCTAAAGAACAAGCAACTGTTAAAAAAGACGATAAGAAAAACATTTTTGGATATCAAATCTAAAGTTATTGAATACTCTATGTCTTTGTACATGGTAAAATGGAAATTGAATTTTGTAGCGTATGCAAAATGGCAGATCTCACTGGGATTCAGGCCGTGACCTCTGGATAAAATGTCGAGACAGTACCACTTCACTATGAAGATCGAAAATCACGCGTTATGCGATTAGAATGATTGTTTTAGATATCTTTTATCCAACATAAATTTTTTCACTAACAAAAGTTTATATTGACCAGAATTCCCGTCACGGCTTCGCCGCGTAACATGGTTATTTGCGTTTACCGTCAAGGTAATTTTTTTATGTTATTTTATGATTTTTTAGCCAAGTATGGAGGAAAATGTAGCCATTGTTATGTAAATGTAGCTAATGTTATAATAGTGACAGTGGCTGACGCTGCCACTGCCATGTCAATGATTTGACAGTGACCGTGCAACGTTGGCTGCAGCCGACCCCCCGTACACCACCGTACTTCTTAAAAAAAATCGAAATTAAAAAAAAAAGTGGTTTTTAGATATTTATCTAAAGAATATTTTAAAGCCAAAATTTAGGGAATATCTCGTTTATTATAATCGTTTAGCATAGTCGGAAATGGGGAAAATTTGCAATTATTGTTCAACGTTTTTGTACCTTTCTTTGCCATTTCAATGATGAATGTAAAAAAAAATTGATTTTTATAAATTTTGGAAATTGGTTTTTGTATATTCAAATGAAGATTATACACATTAAATATCAAATTGATATCTTAGTTTTTAACAAAAAATTTAAAAAAATTGTCTGTTTCAAAAAAAATTCAAAATCCATTTTAACCCTTTTAACTGAGATATAAAATTAGTAGTCGAGTTTTTTAAGGGTTATTAAGCGTTTAAATATAAAAGAAAGGATAAGTATATATATATAT
>JAAAKQ030188684.1:64347-75888 GCA_010016005.3 Zanna intricata | reverse complement strand
CAGGATACAGAGTAGCCAGCAAAGAAAAGCTTCATAAGCAAAAAAAGGCAACATAAAATTCAAATTAAGATAAAAAATTAAGGAGGTAGGTGGAATAAGGGCAATTTGGCAAAGTTGCCCTTTTTGGAGAGATCGTTTTATTTTATAGCTTGTGATGCTATCTAGCGGACTGTCAGAATTATTTTGATCAGTTCAAAGTCAGCTGAGCTGCACTATTTTTGTGACAATGCAATATTGCTTTTCTTCCAGATAGTGAGGGATTTAGGTTATGTTAACAGTGCGTCACACTGCCAAGGCTTTATGCTAGTGTTTTGCTTGTGGTTTAAACTAATAATAAAGTGAGTTCTGTAGAGAAAAATGTTAGTTGTGATAATTGGCAGCGTTCATCCTGGCAACTAATCAATAGTGATTATATGAGTAGTAGTGAATTATACAATTCATCTAAGGTAGAAAGAAACAAAAATTATCGGAAGTTAAAACAAGAGTCTTCTTGGAAGAGGAATATATAAAGATAAGAAAAGACAAAGGTGAATCACATCAAAATGCAAAAGGTACTATAATAGGAGATAAGAAGTTTAAATCCATAACTAAATGCTGTCAGAAAAACTGTTTTAACAATGAGCCAAATCAGGATCAAAGTATATTCTTGTCATTTTTTTGGGACATTGGTGGGTAATAAAAACGATCAGGAGCAAATTGTGGTACATTCTTTAGTACCTTGCAAACCTAACAGAAGAGTAGAAAATAGAAAATACAAGGTTAGAATCAGTAGCTGGAAATACAAAATAAGTGTTGGTTGTAATTCTTATGATGTGTGCAGGAATTTTTTTTTTTTTAGAATTATTGCAAATTTCTACTGAATGGGTGGGTATTATCCAGAAAAAATTACATGAAAGAAAAATTAATATAAAGTATATGAGAGGTAAACATCAAAACAAACCCCACAACATTAAGAACATAATTTGGAAAATGATTGAAGAATATTGGGGATCCATTCCATCCTCCCAGAGTCACTATTCCTTACAAAAAACAAGAAAATTATATTACAATAATCTTGAGCTTAGTGTTAAAAAAACTTTATGAGATTTTTTAAGGAAAAAAACTGGTGAGGATTAAAAATGAATTATGTAACATACCATAGGTATTTTAGATAAATTCTGGGTATGCATTTAGAAAACCAAGAAGTGATGTCTGTGATTTCTGTACTCAGTGTAAAGTCGCAGTTAAAGAAAATGCCAATGATACATGTAAGGTGAAATATGTTCTACATTTGAAAAGTACAAAGAAATAAAAGAAAACTATATATCACAAAGTGTAAATGATAAATTGTTATTAGTTCTTGAATTTGATTTTGAGCAAAACAGGCCCCTTCTGAGACTGGTAGTTAATGCTCAGTTTTATAAGACATCTGAGGTTTTATATATTTACACACACATTGATAACTCAAGTTGTTTTTATTGGTATTTAGAGAGTGAAGGGGATAAAATCTACGACAGTGTTTGTTCTATGTTACACAACTACATAAGTAAAATGATTAACCAGTCTTCAAAGAGAGTTGTTTTTTTTCTGATGCTACAGGAGCACATAATAAATGTTAAAGTGTCAAAATTTTTAACTTGGCTGTAGAAAATGTTATCTGTTGAAACTGAGCAGGTATACCCACCATTAAGGAGATACTCTTATTGTGTATGTGACTGAAACTTCAGCATGTATTCCACAGATATGAAGAAAAAGGAAGTCATTCAAACTAGTGAAGGATATATATAAAAATACTTGGAGTGTAGGAAGAGTGTTGAAGTTGTTCATGCAAGAGACATTTTTAAAGAAGTGGACTCACATGCTTGAACCCCTTACATTTAAAAAACCTACAACTAACAAAGCTGAATGGAAAATTCAAAAATACTTAAAAGGGGTTATTATTGTACATCTTGGTTATTTGAGAGTTCCAATAACATGCTATGTGATAAAAAAACATTCTGCTCTCTTTTCAACTGAAATAGATAACAAATGTCTGGATGTATAAGTAAAAGAAAGTAAAATTAATGACTTAAGTCACTAATCCCATTTTTAGATGCAAATGAGAAAGCCTGATTTGACAAAAATGTATTTACACTTTACTTAAATGATTCATTAAAACGTAAAGAATGGTCATTAGCGTCTTCATTTAGTTTAATAAATTATGAATATAAACTTCACTAATGCAAAATTTTCAAAGCATTTATCTCAGAATTACCAGTTTGCAAAATTGCCCTTCTTCTATCCAGCTCCTCAATTGTACATTATTTTAAATAAGTATATGCCATTTTTCATCTACACTTTAGATGACAAACTTCTTTAGATAAAATTGTTGCGACAGGTTTATAAATATGTACTGTAAAGCACATATCAAAATATAAACAGTATGTATTGTATAAATAGATGTATGTGCATGCCTATGTAAAAGTAACTCTTATAATGACAAGGAAATAATCTTCTGTCACTCTCTTACAACTTAGGCTATAATGAGTTCCATTGATCACAGATGAAAAGTAGGAGGGCATTAGTAGGGAGATGAAAGTAGGCAGGGCTTGGATTAGATAGCTGGATATAAATGACAAGTAGTATTAGTTATCTATGGTGTTATAATGTGATAAAATTTTATCTCCTGTACTACTGTAATGTAAAAAAGCATTTAATCATGCTAATTAGTCTTATGTCTTTTAACATTTCCGTTTTTATAACAGAGTATGCATGTTAGGGTGTGTCACAGTGTGTTAGCAGTATGTACCAGTGTGTTTTTAAACAGCTTATTACAATATATATAAAATGTCACAACCAGTTAAATAAGCACAAGTTAAAAAGACAGTTAAAATAAGCACAAAATTTTAAATTTAAAACAGAAACTTGAAATTCATACTATGATAAACAATGTCCACAAAAATAAAAAATTTCATAAAAACTGTTACATCTGATCCTGGAAAAAGGCAGACTCCTGAGGACTGCCTACTTTCCTCACATGAAGGAAGAGCTGTGTATGCCTGGTTCCTACATGTATGAAATAGACACATCCCAATATGCGGTGATATTCCTCATGGAAAAGCAAAATTCTTTTATAGAAAAATTATGAACAAGGAGACTGCCATGCATGCAATGGGTGACTTGATAAATTTAAAAAATGGTAATTCGTTTTTTGGGTGTGACCAGGTAAAAATTAGCAAATGATTCTTCAGCTGTAGCTCCTTTCATGGAGGAATTAAAAAATGAAATGAAATCAATGAACCTTGTCCCTAAACAAATGTACCATGCCAATGAGAGTGGGTGTAATTGGTGATAGTTACTAAAATGAAACTTCTGTTCATAAAGGAGAAAAGTGTGCTTCTGGTTGTAAAGTTGCAAAAGAACATATAATATTCATGCCATGATCAAATTCATCAGGTACACATAAGCTTGACTTTTTGATTATCAGTAAATCAAACAAACCTCGGGCATTTAAGAACGTAACAATTGATTAACTCCCAATTAATACACAAACCAAACCTGACCATGAATGACGGCAGTATTTAAAGAATGGTACAAAGATCATTTCATTCCTTCTGTAAAAGAGTATCGAAGAGAAGACAATGTTCCTCAGAAAGCTCTCTTGCTTATGGATAATGCCCTTTGCCATCCCAATGAAGTTGATAACTTGAAAGTTAAAACCAAGAACAGGTTCATTGAGGTTGTGTACTTGCCAGCTAATGTAACAGCACTTATTCAGCCAATGGACCAGAATGTGATAAAAATGATATCGCATTATAAAAAACAGTTACTGATGGATTTAGCAAGCCAAGAGCAATCCAGCAAAATGAATAAATTAATCCTTAAAAATAAATTCTTAATTATAGTACTCGCGAGTACTGTAATTAAGGTCATGAAGATCATTGTAGCTATCACATCCACTTTTAACTGAAGAAGAAGAAAATAATAATAGTAAAATTAACAACCTTAAGAAAATTATAAAAATTTTATCTACATTTCTGTCAAATGCAGGCACAAATACGTCTATGGAAAAACACAGTTTAGAGGAAGGTCTTGGCTTGAAGATGATGATTATGAAGAATCTGAAACTCTCTGACGATAATATTATTGCTGAAATTTTAAAAAATGATAAATCTGAAGAAGAAACAATTGTAGATCAAACTTTGCCGAAAATTACTGTATGATGCGAAGAAGCTTTGTCAGCATTCAGCACCTGTATTAAATGGGCTGAAGAAAGAGACATTGACACAGACGAATATTTTATAAAAATTTTTAATTTTATAAAATTTTACTTTTATTAAAAAAATGATGTGAAAAGATTTTTCAGGAATCATTCATGGCAAAAAAAAACAAAATCTTTTTCAAGCCTATGTAGCTGAAAATTATGATTTGTCATACAAGTTTTATTCAGTATATTAAATTAATTGTAAGATTGTACTGTACAATGTTTTATTGTAAAAGCGTAGGCTATTCAATGTTACTGTAATTGTTTGTAAGTGTTGTGTTCATTGACCAAACACTGCACAATAGTAGGCAATACCGTGCAGTATTAAAAATGTTGTATTTTTTTAATTTGTAAAAAAAGTTATTATTTTTCATAAATAGTTTTTTACAGGATTTTATTAATTCTGACAAAGTAAAATTTTTTTGTGCTATAGTTATTACAATAGTTAGTCTAAACATTATTTTTTTAAAGAATCCAGTACTGTAATTCAAAACAATGTATTTTTTAAAGATTTTAAATGTGTTTGTGGTTTTCTAAAGATATTTTTTGCTAATACTATAGTGTACTAAATACAATTTTTTGGTTAATACTACTTTAAGGTATAGTTTTTGCAATAATGACTATAACAAAAAAAAAAAAAAAAAATTAGTTCAAATTCAAATGTATTTTCACTATTTTCTACAAGTAATACTGAACTATAAATTAACATTATATGTATCTGCAAAAATCCAGTAATCCAGCATTTTCACCTAATTTGCTGGCATCTAATTGTAATTGGAACCTCTTGGTCCTGACCACCACTAGATTACTGAAACTCAACTATAAATAAAAAATAAAACTTTTCAAGAAACTTGCACAATTCCATTGCCATTCTTTCATTCTCATACACAGTTAAAACAATTTAGCAGATTATAAAAAAAAAGCTAGTCATATTTAGATTCAGTACCCCCAAAAGAGTATATTCAGAAAAAATGTTCAAATAGGTTATGATAAATTTAAATCTCACAGGCCAGTGTAATTTATTACATAACCAACATTCTTCAATTACCTTTTTATCTTATATAACTAATGTTTTGGTGTCGTTTTTTTTCGTTTTAGTGTTGATTGTATTTTCAATTTTATTCACAAGAATAACACAAAAATACATAAAAATTTATGACAATAAATAACTTGACCTTTTTGTTTAAAGGAACTGAAATTAATATAAAAGTAAAATGATTTAAAAAATAACTAAAACTGAAAATTGGAGTCTGGATAGTACTGTAACATAAAAGCAAAGCTACCAGATTCAAAAACAAGCTTACATCATGGTGATTATTTAGCTAACCAAATAACTAGAGGTAAACAATGCTAAAAACAACTTTAAGAGAGAACAAATGCAATCTAGAAAAAATATGAATAGGACTTAATATATACTTATTAAATAAAAAAGTATGACTTTTGGCTAAAGACAAAAAAGGAAATCATTTACAGAAATGAATAGTTATAATTATATTTAAACACCTCTATGTAAAGAGATAAAAATGGTTAGAGCTAAATAAAAAACAGGATTCACGTAACATTACATTATTAAATATTAACATACGGTATGACAAACCATAGTTTACTAAATTGTACTGTACAAATCAGAATGGTTTTAAAAAACTTTAAATCCAAGGGAAGAATCAATAAATTAATAGAAAGAAGGGTTTTAGGAAACCAAATTTTGAATTTTTGGGAAAAATGAATGTATATGGTAAATGAAATGTAAATATTATGGGAATTTACATAGGAAAAATTAATTTAAATGTTTATAAGTGGTAACCTCCAAGACTGCAAAGCAATATTCTATAAAATGGGTTTTTGGTATAGAAAAGCTGTTCTCACACTAATAATAGCTCTATTATGCATTTAAATCAAACAACATACTATTAAAAACATTTGTTCAGTTGGCAGCAGATGTAGCAGCAGAAGTTGAATGTTGTGCTGATATTGTGTGCAAGTTATGTTTACCAGTAACAGAATTAGACAGCAAACAGTTATTCACAACTGCTTGTAACTGATTACGAGCAACTCTTTCTTCTTGTAATCTATCAGACAAAGCTGCCAGTTTACAATGCAATGTGGTTACTTCCTCTTTTAATGTATATACTGTGTCAGCAAGATTCCTGTAAAACAACCAAGTACAAATAATGAAATAACTTTAATTACATTTATATAATGTTTGTACATAGACTTTATATACATGAAATATGATGTATAAAACATAACTAAATCATTTAAGCACATCAGTTCAGGCAAGTCAAACTATCCAGTTTATGTTCAAGAGCTGTTTTTTTTTTCAACCTCTGATAGGCTATAAATAACACACGACACAACAAAATGATTTTATTACTAAAAGTTGAGCATTATCTAATTTATTTTTCTACATAACCTGCTAAATGATTGAGGCATTTGTCAAATTATGACACCACCTTTCTAATCCCCTTTTTGAAGATAACTGCGATCAGTGCGGTAAGTATGTCTAACGGCCTCCTGAAGTTCTTCATTGGTGGTGAAGTGTTATCTGCTCAACCATGTCTTCAATTCTCGAAAGAGGTGAAAATCATTACATCTAGGTCTGGACTATATGGTGGGTGGTCAAAAACTTCCCACATGAATTGTTTGAGAAGATCTTGCGTCACATTGGCACAGTGTGGTTGTGCACTGTTGTGGGGATCAAAACCACGCCAGATGAAAGCATGCCTCTTCGTTTGTTCTGGATTGCTATGTGGAGGCAATCTAAAGATTCACAATAAACTTTGTTATTGTGTCCTCCGCTTCAAAAGTCCACCAACAAGACATATTTATGATCCCAAAAAACTGTAGCAATTGTTTTCCTGTTGCTCAGTGTCTGTTTGAACTTTTTCAGGTTGTTTAGAGAAGTGTGCATCCACTGCTTAGACTGTTCTTTGGTTTCCGAATTGTCACATTGGATCAAAGTCTCATTGCCAATAATGATAGTCTTAAAAAACTCTTCCCCCTCATTGTCATAATGTGCAAGAAACATTAAGGTTGACGCCATTCACTGCATTTTGTGATCTCACTCAACATTTTTCAGACCTAACATGAACAGTTTCTGGTATCTTAGGTCTTTAGTCACAATTGTGTATAGAGATAACCTTGAAATTGCTGGGATTTCTGCAGTAAGTTCACTTATCATAAACCTCTAACTGTTGCAGGCAAAATCATCAAAAAGCTCAACCAGTTGTACAGTAGCAATAGATTGTGTCCTTACCCACTTTCATTATAGATGCCCATTCTTCTTTAAATTTCCTATACCATTCCCATACACTACCATCGCTCAAAGTTTTCACCAAACACTAGGCTCATTCTGTGATGGATTTCAGCAGCACTACATTCTTCTGCTTGCAGAAAATGAATCACACTTTGCAACTCACACTTGGCAGGAGCATTATTCATAGCAGCCATGTTCAATTGCCCATAGCTTGGTTCAGATTGTTGCAATGGAGCCAAAAATGGCAGAATTTGTGATAGGGGGCGGCAAAATCATAAGAGAACTGGCTCCCACCTATCTCTTGTTTACTTAGATGTACAATTGGAGGTTGAAAAAAAACAGTCCTCATATAATTAACATAATTAAAATTGATTTATTTATTTCAGGCAAGTCAAATATCACACTCCATTTAAATATCAATGTTGATGCATATAGCAGCTAGTAAATTACAACTTAATAGTGAAATAATTGTGTTACAGAATGGAGACAGAGTTAGCTAACATTTTCCAGTGATGTAACCGAACCTCATTATTTACTTCATCTTCTAAACAATGTATATACTTCCAAGATTCACAAAACACCCTTTAAAATTTAACTAAAATAAATACAGAAACTTATAGATTACTTACTAGATGCATACAAAGATCAAGATTAACTTAATCATTTCCTAATTTCATTAGTTTATTTTTCTTCTCAGATAAAAAAAAATACATTTATATATTTATAAGATATATATATTTCTTTTATATATTTTTAAGAAGGATTTATTTTAAATCATAATGCTGCAACTAACTATGTAGTTAGTTGTAACCCAATGATTAAACCATGATTAAACCCAATGTTGTTTAATTTCAATAATGTACAGTATATTTATTAAATTAAATATTGAAATTTGATTCTTACATCAAGTCATTTTAATTTTCAAGATGGTATTTTGTGAAAATTGCAGATAATGTAATCTACAGGTTTTAGGAATAGCATTTACTGTTTTCCTACATAAAAAAGTTTTGTATCCTGAAAAATATTAACTTAACAGTATATAGAACTAAAAAAACTAATGTACTTAACTTTTCCAGCAACAACATTTATTTATTTCCAAATAAATAAATTATTTTTGGAAGTTGAATTAATAATCATAATTTGCACAAAAACATACATTGTTTCCAAGTAGTAAGTTATCATTGCCAAAAGTCATGATCCTATAAAAACCCGACAATATAAACCACTAACATTTACATTAAAGCTTTAAACAAAATAGCATAAACTTTTGTATGTCATACGACAAAAGTTAACAACAATATGAGGTTGAATCAACAATATATGTTTCTTCTTCCATTCCCCATGTATTGAAAAAGAACGTAAGTATGATGGCTGCCAAAAAATCAACTAACAAGAAAATAGATTATAAGCGATTGATAATAATAAAAATGTAGCTACACCAGTTTGTTTTTTTCCTAGGGCTTCCATGAGGCTAAGAACCCAACAGAAGCTGACATGTGTGCTATAGTTGCTGAGAATAGATAAATATGTAATGAATATATATCAGTGTTTGAAAACCACTTATTGACATTCAACTCAATACAGCAAAAACCACATGCAATGTAATGAAGGTCTGAGCTGTGTTATACAATTCAGCAATAAATACATCATGCAAGTCAAACCAAATACATAAACTGTATTTAACAACAAAAAAAACAGATAATGGAATCACTCTACTTAGATCCAACAATGTAGCTCACTACATCAAAACAAACTTCATGAAAGTCCAATTCTGACATTAGATTTGTATTAGTTTTCTTATACTTATGAAATGGTTAAAGTCCCCATAATGTTAAAGTTCTCTGACATATGAATACACAAAGTAGTATGACACCCAGCACAGAAATTACTCAGGTTGTTACATCAGAAAATTCTGATGTAACTTGCTGTGAAACAGCAAGTCAGCATTCTTCTGCAAAGTAATATCATATAGAGGATGCTGATATTGTACCTTCATATTACACAGGCAAATAATTATTAGCCATTGCTGTCAGAGAGAAGACTCCCCCCCCTTCATTTTCTAAACGCTTACTACTGGGCTAGAGTAGAAGCACAAGCAGCAAATCAAAGAAAAGATTGTTATGGACTGATGCAACATCCCATGAGTCAGTGTAGGAACAAACCAAAAGATGTTGCTTTTGGGATAATGTATTCAAAATTTCTAAATATCAATTCTGAGATCTCAAAGTGTAATCTAAATCATTCATTCAACAAAAAATTACTAAAATTTAAAAAATTATGGTAATAAGATTCAGTGTTAATTCAAAAATAATGATACTATTATTTCTTAAATGAGAAAAAATTGATACAAATTGTTGTTTTTAACTGAAAATGTTTAACATTGTTACTTTTGGTCAGTCTAGTCATTTTCTAACTGGTAATACCAGTTATTAATTGGTAAAAATAACACAATAATTACTTACTTTTCTTCAACTACAGTCTTATTAAAAATATTGTTACTGCCTCTAGCTGTCACCATTGTAATACTGCTTACATTGTTATTATTAACATTATTATCATCTGATAAAGTCTTTCCATCTTCAGTAATAAATAATGCAGGCATTGTTACAGTTGCACTACAATGGCTACCTCGACATCCATCCAGCATGAGAGCTATTTATATAAAACAGATAAAACATACACAGCTATACAAATCTAAAAAAAAATTATAATTTAATCTGCACAATACACCCACCAGTTTGATAAAAAAGTTAAAACACATATATACACTAATGGCAACTTTAGATTCTTCCATCGTGGTTTATAAATTGCACATTTTTTGTCTGAAGAGATTATTTACTTAGACAACTGTTTTAAAACTATCACATGTATTATGTAATATATTCTATAAAATAGTGTTAGTATATTTGAAATAATATAAATAGCTGCTGGTAAAAGCTACAAACTGCCAACAACTCTGGTACTATATATAAAATAATACTTGTCAAAATGAAACACTGTGGTAAAGATAGTTTATCACACAGATTTCACATTATAATCAATAAATATCAGCAATTCTTGTTATAAATATGATATTTGAAAAAATAATCATCCTACACATAGACAATTTAATGCAATACATATAATAATATATCAGATGGATTTAAATTATCACTACTTATTTCTGTAGCACCAGTAAATTACCCACACATACTTATAGCCTTAAAAAGCACTTTATGGGTCAGTATTATAATAAAGTGACATCAAAACTTACTAAGCTCATTTTATAATTATGTCATTCTTATCTTAATCTCAGACAAGCAACAGTCAACTATAAAAACAATACATATTCTCCAACAGATCTGTCTACGCTCTGGTATTATTTGTAATTAAAAAAACTGAATACAGATGCTTTTACAAGTACTTCAAACACTGAGCATTTTTTCCAGAACTGAGGTTATTCAAAATCTTTAGACCAAATTTCATAAAAACTATTTAATATCACACATTAATTTGATAAAAAAATTAAAATCCTAGCTATTTTGAAAATACATGTTTTACTTTCAATATGTTGTTCAAATGTCATATGTAAAATGCACACAAATTTTATTTTGGTTTCTTATTTGTATGAAAAGTTGTTAATCTTTAAGAAAGAAGTCAAGACTATAACTGAAACATTTTTAGATGTACATTATACGAATAATTTTTATTCAATTTGAAATACAGATCACTTCTCAAAATTTGACATGACTTTAAATACAACACCACAAATATTTATGACTGCAGATACTACAGTATAATATAAAACCACTTGAATTTATTAATAAAATCCAGGGACCTTTCAATGGTAGATAATCTTAAACCTTAATAATTAATAATAATCTGATATCTTGTATCAGATTCACATACTATGAAGATACAGAAATATTAATGTGATTAACTATGTCAATAAAATGATTATAATATGGCAAGTGCTTAAAATTTTATTTTATTTTTTAATTTAAATTATAATAACCATTATAATTTTAAAATTACCATTAAACTGGATTTCACATAATTTTCACTAAGCCCATACTAATTTCAA
>JAAAKQ030188684.1:13006-43655 GCA_010016005.3 Zanna intricata | reverse complement strand
ACCACATCCTTTCAATGATGAGGTCTCATTCCTAATTAAAGACCATCTTTATCTTCTAGCTTAAAATTTTAATAAGATTTTTTATACCTTAATACAAGAAGTACCTGTGGATTAGAAATTATTTACTCAAGCCACAACTAGCTTCAATTGGTCCTAAAAGCATTTTTGGTAATATGTGTCTGGAATCTGAACCCGAGCAAGGATATATTAAGGACTACCTAATTTAATCAAAAATTATTTAATAACATTTGTAGCAGATTACATATGTGAGCGACACATAGATTTGTAGCAGCAGCTTAATTGTGGTTTTTGAGTTGTCTTTTTTTTAAATTTAGAATCAGACTTTTTAGAGAACCAAGCTTAAAGTTTAAAATATTTTCATTCACTCCAAAAGTAGCATTATTAACAGAATGTGAACAGCTAGTCATAATTAAGTTAGTAAAGTGATTGATATGCAATTTTATATACCTACATTAAATTTTTTTCTTACCCAACTATAATTTTAGTAAGAAACTTGGAAAAATAATTTTATAAATTTCTAAATTATTGCAAAGATTTACGTGTATAGTATTTACTGAGTAACCAGAGACAATTTTATTTTGATGGGTAGGTCACAAAAAATATAAATTTTATGAAAAGATGATATTAAAAAATTAGATGAAAACCACAATGGAAAATATTTTAATATATTTTTAAAGAGAAATATATTTTAATATATTTTTAGAAAGAAATCATTAAATTGAAATGTATTCAGTTAAGAAAATTTGTTTATTTAGTATTAGTAGACAAAAGTTTTATATTTTTAGTACTAGTTTTTAAGTAAAACAGAATATTTTTCTCATCAACAAATATATGTGGAGTAAATAATAATTTTGTTTATTATAGCAGTAAGTTATTACAATTCACTTTTTTTAAGTTAAATAATTAAATTAGAAAGTTTATAACTTCTTTATTACTGCTGATAGTATCATAAGTGTACAAATTTTCTCTGCTATGATGAAAATAAAAATCTAAAAAAAACTATAGTAGAAGTAAAATAATCTACCTGTTTTTTAATAGTATGAAATAATACAAATGATGTTATTAAATAATTAGGACTTAGCCAATAAATTTATTAATTACCAATATTAACAAACTTTAATGTAATACCAATAAAGAAACTGTCAAAAAATCTGTTAAGGAAATTATGTAAAAATTAATAGCAAATATGTTTTGTTTTTTTACATTTTCTTTATTTCATTGATTCAAAACTAATAAAACCATAAAGGACTACACAAAATTCTCTGTTCCACTAGAAAATTGTAAAATTGTTAAGAATTTTAATAAGACAGAATTATAGAACACTATAACCGAATTTGAACACTAAACATACTGAAAAGCTGTTTCATAAGATTTTCTTTATTTCATTGATTCAAAACTAATAAAACCATAAAGGACTACACAAAATTCTCTGTTCCACTAGAAAATTGTAAAATTGTTAAGAATTTTAATAAGACAGAATTATAGAACACTATAACCGAATTTGAACACTAAACATACTGAAAAGCTGTTTCATAAGAACTAGTCTGTAATTAAAACCAGTGCCACAAACTTCTAGAAATAATTTAAATACTGTATTCAACATATGACAACAAATAATTTTGCAGTATTTAAAGTAAATAATTATGAGCAGATAAAATATTGGACAGGGACAATGGAAGGGTATGTTTTTGGATACAAATTGATTACTTAAAATTTATAATTTTTTATTAAGAAGAAGTTCTCAATAAAGCAAACAAATCAATAAGGTAATGTTTAACTACTTCTATGTAGTTGAGGTAAATTAGCTTATAAAACCAAGCTAACAATCAAACAAAGCAAATTTCAAGAACCTAACACGAAATACACAATATAAAAATATTGCAAATGGTATAATACAAAAATTAATATTTTTAATGATTTAAAAAGATAGCCTTTTTAATAAAAAGCTAAAAGCAGATGACATGCTTATATATCTAATAAATACTGTACCAGTAATTTCATAATTATTTCACTACAAAACAATTTAAAATGCCAGCAACATAAACAACAAAAATAATAACAAATAATCATACCACAATAATCATTAATAATTTGATCAATCACTATACACACAAAAATATTTTTGTTAAATAAAAAATGTAGATCAATGCAAAAAGGGAAAAAAGTTAACAATCTATTATAAAAAATGGAAAATGATCACAATTGACATTAAAAGAAATTACTTTGAGATGTACGTTAATAAAAAAATATATACTGTATTCTACATTACTATCATCAAAACAATATTATACAATTACGAAACATCCATGTATTGCTAAATTGTAACACATTTCAAAACAATGAAGAAAGTAATATATTTTTTGAATGTATAAAACAAATGAAAAATCCCTGTGCCTGGATAGAAGTACTTCTAACAATATTAAAATTATTATAATCAACATAAATAAGACTAATACAAATACACCACAATTACAAATATCAAGTGGATTTAAGTTAAAATCTGATTAGCCTAATGTAACTTCTCTCAATCAATAATAATTATATTGCTCTCACCAATTGTAGCTCACACACTCTGAACATAAATTTTCATTAACTTGATTAATTTTGAATATCTGTTAATTTTAACATTAACTTATCTTTACTGTATACACAAGTATTAATAGATGTGAATGTAAAACAACAAGATTGAAAGCATGATATTAATTATGCAACACTAGATAAGGGTAACTTATCAAATAGCAAGCCAAGAATAGAAGGCAGAATAGAATAGGAAGGCCAGGAATAGAAGGCGGTACAAATGAAGGCATAATAACAAGAATAAAAAATATCAAAGGGATACATTAATAGGACAATGAAGATTATTTATAGAGCAACTGATCCACAAAAATATTCATACTACAACTGATTATTAATTTAAAGTCCAATTTACATTAATATCAGGAAAATATTTAAAACTTTACTTAATCAAAAATACAATTAAACAGAAAAAATAACTTTATCTACCCACTACAACCAAATTACTTTTAACTTTAAGTTATCCATAATCATATATACAAATTAAATTTTATCTTTTAAAATTTGACAGTCTTATTCAATTTAAGTAACAAGATATAAGAATTTTTCAGCTCAATCTTTTTTTAAATGTAGTTCTCATCTATATTCAAAATTTGAACTGCTTAGAACAAGTAACCCTTTTCTGGGTTAGATGAGCACAATCATAAAACTGTGAGGGGATAAGAAGCTGCAAACATTCAAAACATATTACAGCATTCTGTATAAAAGCGTCCAAGTATTATTTTTGATTGGGTTTCAATTTTTTTTTAAATCAAGTGAATGGTGGAGAAAAACAGTACTTTTATCCTGAAGAAAATTTTTGAGAAATAAAGTACTCCTATTTTATGAATTGAAAAAATTGCTGAATTTACATTAACACTGTTGGTGCAAAAATCAGCAGTTTTCAAATCTAGTAGTAACATGTTACAGAAATGTAGTAAATTAATTTAATTACATGAATAATTTCAAAAAGTGTATACTGATGTTTTAAGTACCCTTAACTAAGTTTCTCTTTAACAGTGTCTATGAACCAAAAAAAATTTGGTTTAGTACATTAAACTCAAAATTCTGTTTAATACAGTTTACTAAAAATAATAATGTACTGCTTACCTAGAGAAGAATTCTATCCTTATTAAAATCTATCCTTATTAAAACCAGGTTATATTCCTAGTTTCTCACCAAAGAAGTTTTATATTCACTGCATTTTTATTTTATACACAAATAAATTAATTCACAAAAATATACTAAAATTTCAATTAATTTATTACCTATTCAATATGATTGAAATCCTGCATTTTTTCCTTAGATATGCTATTTATTGTTAATCTACTAAATTTTCAATAGTGCAAAAATATTTATGTTAGTTGTGAAGGATCTGTACCTTTTAAATGATATGGCCAAACAAAATTTACAAAAAAAAACCTGTTCATAACAGCTAACATATTTCTTTCATATTATAACTCTTGGAAATATGAACAAGAAAAATTATATTTTACCATAATTCGGTTTTCTAACAAATTACTTCACAAACTAGGAAAAATTCAGTATCATTCGCGTAAGAAAATCTAAGTTTGAAATGTCACCTATTCTTGGATTTCTTTCCATTAAAATGTTTTTTGTCTTTCCGTTTCAGTGTTAAAAAAGTTTTATTAATTTCAGATAAATTTACATAATTTTCTATAGTAAGTTTGTGGGACCTAAAAAATGTCTGTTGCAGATAGCATTCCATTATAACCAAGGTTCATTGAGAACTGAGAAAAGGTTAGATTATGTAATGCTACGAATTTGATGGATGTTATCCATAAAACTGTAAGTAGTAGGATATAAAATTATATTAATTGTTAATTGCAGCAAAACATCATGTCCAACAAATTTGGAAAATGATTTTCTTTACTTATATATATATATGAGGTGTGGCTAGAAAAAAAATCAGATTAATGCTATTAAACCTTTATTTTTTACTCTTTAAATTTTAACATTGCTCATTTAATCATTCATTGCTTTTAATCATTCCAACACTGCTCCATGTGAATTTTCCATTGGTCAAAGCAAAGTTAGAAGTCATTTTCATAAGCATGTTCACGGTCTCTGTTGCTTTGTCTTCACCTATTTTAGATCTTGTTCCTTATGGTGCTTATTTCACCTTGGGGAACAGAAAAAGAGTCACATGGGGCAAGATCCAGTGAACAGGGTGGATGTTCCAGCACAGGGATCCCATGCTTGGCCAAAAACATCTTGAAAAATTATAAGATAAATTTTTTATTATACAATGAAACTTCAAGCATCAAAACCCTGATTTATAAGAAAAAAGATATTTATATTATAATAACAAAATACAAAAGCAAACTTTATTAACGATAACCGAAAATAGAATCAGAAATCTTAATTTCATAAATATCTTGTTTCATCAAAAGCAAATCCAAATTTAAAGATTTAATACCACTTTTTTTTTTAAATTTTTGAGCCAAATTAATAAATTACAACAGACCATATTCATGATGTCCTTTTTTTTATATGAAAAGTGTTTAAATTTTGTTATGTTTAAGGATTTAGTTTTTGTCTCTTTAAACTTTATGTAATGTTCAGTAATGAATTATTAAGTTTATTCCTTCACTGTTCATACAGAGGTGTTTAAATATTGAATTGAATTATTAGAAATAGTTTTGACAAGCCAATTTAAAAAGAAATTAAAAAAACTTATGAGAATTAAACAACACATACTAATTCCCCTATATCTTGTCAAGTATAACAAGCTCTATATTTGTAAAATACAAAAACAATAAAAAAATTAGTTTTATAGGGTTAAGACATTATAATTAATCAAAGATGCACATGGATTAAAACTCCAAAATTATGTACAGGTTTGTATAAGGTGAATGAACAAATTCATTAAGAGAATTTATATATATGTAAATGCATGCACAAACATGAATATTTGAACATAAGTTATTCATTAAAATAAAGCAAACACCAAACAGTAGAGTCAATGAATTTATTATTTGTAGAGTTAAACTGCAAAGGACTAAACAAAAAAATAATATTAGCTTGCACAACCAAGAAAACTTATATATAGAAGAAGCTGCTATGAGATTGGAATTACAACAAATATTTGTGCTAAGATTAACAAAATATAATTTGTTAACTATGTTGTATTATATGAATAATATTATGCAAACCATGAATAACAGAAAAGCCAAAAAAAAATTAAATTTTTGAGACATTGTATTAAAGAAAAATGCTGAAAATTAGGTGGTTGTACAGTATGAAATGAAAAATTTCAAGATTAACTGAAAAAGAGAAGTCTGTGGCAGAATCTTTTACAAAGAGAATGGCCATATTCTGCAGCAATATTCCTGCTGGTATATGAAACAGACAGTTGAGTTTGTAAGATACAAGATGCACTCATTATGTTAAGATTAAAAGTCTGGCTTTGACAGAAAGGAATGGAGATATCCATTAAACCAATCAACCATCTGAGGATAAAGCTAATTCCTAACAAAACACAGCTAATTCCAATAAATACAGATTGCAATAAGGATTTATAAAGAAAAAATAGTAAAATAGTATGTTCCAAAAATAAACTGAATATTAAATACTGGTCCTTACATCATTTATTCAATTATGCAATTAATCAGATCTAATCACTATCTAGAATACTCTAATATTGATACAGGAAAATTTATCAAAATATTAAATACAATACCTGATCAAATGCTTGGAAAAAGTGATAAAATGCTTGGAAAAAGTGACCTCCATTAGATTTTACAACACAACTTTCTGACGTGCCACAATACTTGCATTAACTAATTATAATTACTCTTCACCAAACTATTTCAGATAGATTAGGATTTTCAACATACTAACTGATATTACAAATATCACAAAAAGAATCTGAAATACATGCTAAAGCAAACAAAAAATAAAAACAATTTAGAGAAAGAGAAAATTGATAAAATTACAGATTTATTTCACAGATATGATTCTTGTTCTTTGATGAATGATGTAACTGATTTTTTCCCTGTTTAGAATTATTTTTTCTACAGAAAGATTATTTTTTCTAGAGGAAGAATTCATTCAGTACAACTTATTAGCATTATGCATTTAAAGAAATGAAAAAGGCAAGATATTTATAAAATGAAGCACTTTAGGAAGAGATTAAAAGAGGATGGATAGCAAGAAGCCGGCCTCTGTGGTGCAAATGGTAATATCTCGGCCTTTCATCTGGAGGTCCCAGGTTGAAATTACAGTCAGGCATGGCATTTTTACACACACTACAAATCATTCATCTCATCCTCTGAAGGTATACCTAACAGTGGTTCTGGAGGTTACAAAAAAAAAGGATAGCAAGAAAAAAGCATTCTAGATCTTCATCTATCATCTAAATATTTACTTAATTATATTCACAGAACGTAAAGATGTTAAGAGTTGATACATGCATCAGTTGATGTATACATTTACACACCACTACTTAAATAGGAAATGAAAAATTTTATACTATCCTTCATAAAAGAAAACAGAGCCTTATGTCCTACTTAAAAATAAGGAAGAGCTAATCATAAAATGTGTAGGAAGATCAAATAGATCTTCCTACACATAAGTAGAGTAAATAAGTAGATAAGTAGAGTAGTTTGATCAAGTAGGAAGCATAGTTAGTATTTAAAAAGATAATAAATGGTAACATTATTGAATACCCAGAAAAAACAAAGGTGGTTACCACAGAAAATTTGATCTAACAAGAAAAAAATAGAAAATAATAAAGAATGAACAGAAACTAGGAAAAAAAAATGTTCTGATTCTTCATCAAGAGATTATTTTAACAATGAAATTTAATACTTCATTTTAATTTTAGTAATGTAATTTTTAAAATAAAAATATTTTTTATTATAATAGCATATAGGGTCTAATTAGCTGAATTAAATGCTTAATAAAAAAATGTTACATCCTAAATTAGTTTACATAAGTACTATCTTTACAAAGGTAAAATTTATTTAATCACATTTATCTACACCAGTTTTATGATCAACATTAATTTAATACAAATAACAAACAGATCCAAAATAATCAGAATGATAAAATTAGAGTGAAAACTCGCATAGTAATTCACAAAATAGATATTTTAAGATAAGAACACTACATAGAGAAAATTTCAACAAAATAGGAACATTTTCTTTCTAAGTATTTTAAATGTTTATTAACAGATCATATAATTTTTTTTTTTTTTTTTTAATAAAACCTACTAAATTATTTGTAGTACAACCTACATGATATAATGTACACAAAATACATCCTGGATTGATATTGTTAAAAATCATATTTATAAATGGAAAGTAACTAACACATTAAAAAATGGACAAACCTGTTTAATCACGAATATAAAACTGACATTTACTACGTACAAAAATGTATGCAATTAAAGTAAATTTTTTCTTTAACACAGCAATACTACACTAGGGAAGAATCAATCTGATTAGAAGTAACAAAAGTTTCCATATGTTGGTAAAATACAAACACTAATAAGTTTTGTAAAATCACAAACATTAATTTTCATTTTTCTTAATTAAGTCTTTCATTAACATAATTGGACATGCCAGAAATTAATTAAAATAATTTTGAAGTTAGATAATTAGTTTTACGTAATAACTAAAAAAATGTTCTGTTTAATACAATAAGAAAACCCAAACATAAATTCTACTCTTAATAACAAACAATGTATGAAAAATTAGAAATAACAAAAAAATAATAAAATAAAATTTTATTTTCTTTTTGCAAATTCTTTTGATTTATAACAAATATATAAATTAATTTAAGTAAATAATACTAACAAATAATACATTATTAATTAAAACGATAACAATATTAGTGGAAAAAACTATTTACAGTAAAATAGGATCTTAAAATAATAACAATTACTTTTATTAAACACCTACTTATAAAAAAAAAAAAATCTAATTAACCAAACATAAATTCGTAACATAACTGTCAGTCACTGTAAACAGATACACAGAATAATTTGGGAAAAGCTGAAACTTTGGTTTTTTGTTTAGAAATAAAAACCAAAGAAAACCTGCATTGGCAATAATAATAGCACTATTTTATTATAAGAAAAAAATTTACTTTGCACAATATAATTTTTAAGCAAAATTTGCACTTAATAAACTGAGAAGCACCGTAAAAATAAGAGAAGGAATAGGACATTGTGTTAGGGCAGCACAATGCCCTAAACATGATTAGTAATTAAACATTTTAGTAAAATGATAAAAGCTTTGGTAACTATTATCAAACATTTAAAAAAAAAAATGTTCTCAATTAATAAGCATCTAATAAATCGATTTAAAAGACCTCTAATAACGAAAACTGTAAGTACAAAAAGCTTAACAACTAACTTGAATCTCAAAACGCAAAAAATATGACTGCAAAAACAAAAAATTAGAAATATGAATAATACATATCATGTGGACAAACTTAAATTATCTGTCTTTAAATACATTAAAACCTGCAACTTGCATATCTGAATTTTCTCATAACAGACGCACCAAGAATAATAAAAAATAATTCAATTCATATTTTTTATACCTTAATTTCCTTTTTGATCTATTTTGAATAGAATACATATATATATTATGATGTAACATTTTCCATATTATATATATATATTTTTATCAAAACAGTCATTATATAAGTTAAACTTACCACACTCTATTCTTGCAGCATCCCTCATCTTCAGTTGATAATGAATTCTAAATGGGATATCTCTAAAGTAAAGACTGCTGGGAAATTTCTCTCCTTAAGGTTGGTGAACCCGTGTCGTTCATGGTCACGCTAATAATGTACACACTGCATCATTGTCTGTAAATTGCCATATTGTAGTGTCTTTGATTATGTGAAAGTTATTACATTACAAAATGAATAGGAAAATCGATATTGCCGCTGACTGAATACATGGAGTCATATGTATTTTAAACATCAAAACGTTAAGTCAGTTGAAATTCATAGGCATTTGGTTGCTGTGTATGGTAATAATGTAATGAATGAAAGAAACATCGGAAAATGAGTGTGAAAGGTTTAGAAACAACAGTATTAATATGCATGATGACTGTTCCAGGAGGACTTGTTGAAACACTGTGATGATGAAATCACAAAAGATCATTGCTCAGTGATTTCTGACCTGACCCTTCTTTTTTTGGAAGTTTTGAAGAGCTGTTGTTGGTCGCATTGTTCATGAACATTTAGGCTTCAGAAAGGTCTGTGCACAGTGGGTACTACTAAGTCTTAACGAAACATAAAAAAAATCTGAATGGAATCTGCTTTAGAATTTTTGATGCACTATAAAGAAAAAGGTGACCAGTTCCTTAATTCACTTGTTACCAGCGATGAATCATAGATTTCCCATTACAGAGAGAAAACAGCAGTTAAGTGAATGACGTCATCATCAATCACCAACTGGACCAACAAAGGTCAAACCACAGCCATTTGGTCACAACAAACTGATTGCCAGTCTTTTGGGATCAGTTTGGCATTCTGCTAATTGATTTCATGCCACGTGGAACGACTATAAATGCAGAAGCCTACTGCAAAATTCTATGTCCTTACGCCGTGCCAATTCAAATTCGGCGACATGGACAGTTGACCAACAGCGTCCTGCTGCAAGATAATGAATGTCCACATGTTGCAGGTCCGGCACATGATTTACTTAGAACATTTGGAAGGGAAATATAATATTCACCTACCATATAGTCCAGACTTAATTCCTTCTGATTGCCATTTGTATGGGAAATTTAAGGAATTTCTGAGTGACGATGAACTTAAAAATGCTTCATCAGTGGCTAAATGGACTGGCAGCAGAAGAATACAAGGATATATAGCTAGCCTATTGTAATGGATTGATTCACGTAGCAATTACATAGAGAAGTAGTATAAGGTATGTAGTTTAAGAAAAATAAAAAATATTTATAGTTTTGATAATTTTTTTACATTGAAATGGTATTTACTTTAAAACCTCTTCTAAATGGATAAAACCTCTTGTATTAAAACATACTACTATTATAATTAGTTGAAATTGTTTTCTGTTTAAAAAATTTTGAAATTTATTATGGAAATCTATACTTTCTTAGTTCTACTGTCACTATTGCCAATCGTTAAATTACATTTTTATTATGTTTTTAATTAAATCATTGTCAAACATGGTATGTCATCATTTCATATTTTTGTTTATATTTATAAATGAAATAATTCTCGGATATATTCATTTTTTTAATTTAATTACAAACTTCCAAAATCTCTAAATTAATTTTGCAATCAGATATTCTATTTTTGTATTATAACAATTGGTCAGCTACACTGGAAATTACTCTTTTTTTTGTTTTAGAGTGTTGTGTAAGGTTCTATAATTTTTTTTTAAATGCTCTGTTTTTTACCAATTTAAATATTATTACATTCATTGCATTTACTTTTGTTTATTCCTCTTTATTATTTTAAAAATATTTTATAATGTAATTATTGGATATACATTCTTTTTTGTATTTACTTTATCATATAGGTTATAATAACTTTTTCTATTATTTTATTTATGTTGCATTTTAGATATAAACTATTATTAATCTTTGAGTTATTTTTCTGCTGCTGTATTTTAGTATAATTATCATGGTATTTTTTATTCTGTTTTTTATAATTTTTTTCTATAATTATATCATCAAAACCATTAAATATTGCTATTTGTTTTATTTCATCTATTTCTTCAGTTTTTTTTTTTATTATTTAAAAATTTATTTAGGTATAGATGTAAAAAATGGTTACAAAGCTATAAATAAATTCTTTTAAGTCAATTTTAACACGAAAAATAAGCTATATCAATAACATATACAATCGAAAACAGAAATAATAAAAAATAGATTAGGTTGAAACCCCAGAATATACCAATGCATTATTATCATTATTTATAAGAAATATTGTCCTCAAAGTTACTTTGAATATGACAATAATTGTTATCCACAAAGAAAAGGGCTTACAAATGAAATCATCTATGCCTGCTATTATGCCTAAAATATTTACACAAGATTTTGACAATAAAGTAGTTCATGGCAAAAATTATTATTAAAAATTTGTATTAAATACACACCAAAAATTATTATGAATAAGATATGTAGATGATATTTTAGCCATCTAAACTATATATTTTAGTCGAACTATGTATTTTAGTCAAACTATAAATAATGAACATCTGATTAATTAAACTTAGCAATTACAATAAGAATTTAATATTTTCATACAAAATAAAAAAATGAAAAATGATACAAAATAATAAATTTTTTAGATATTGAAATCAAAATTAACATAAACAATATAATAGAAATATCCATTTATAGAAAACCCACAAAAAATAATATTACAATACATTCAAATTCTAACCATTCATGGTCATAAAAAATTATACATATAAAACATGATATTTAAAGCTACTCATTATACAAAAGAATAAAGAAATTCAAAAAATAAATAGACAAAATAAAACTAATCTCTATGGCAGAGTGGTAGCATCTCAGCATTTCAACTGCAGGTCCCAGGTTCGAATCTCATCATATTATTTTTCATGTTACAAAAATTTTAATTTCATAATCCCGAAGCACAAGCTTCTAACTTATATGGTGAAGTAATCATAAAAAAGTTAATATTTAATGGTTCTGATTAAAATTAAGAAAACATTTTTATAAAAACCAGAATAAAAAATACCAGGATATAGTTATACTAAAATAGAACAGTAGTAGAATAACATTTAGGTATAACAGTTTGTACCACAAATAAAAGATAGAAAAAATATTAACAGATATGATAAAAATAAAAAAGCATAAACCTAATAATCACATTATAAAATATTAAAATAAAGAACCCATTAATAAAAATAGTAGAGGACTTAAGAGGAATGTACAAATTAAATGCAATGAATATTAGTAAAACCCTCCAAGCCTTAAAATCACTCTAAGCCTCCTTTCCTTATCCAATCTTTGTCTATTCATTGATTCCATCACGCCCTCCATCCAAGATCTTAGCAGAGGTCTATGTCTCCATCTCTCAAGTACCCACTTCCTAATAATTTCAAAGCCAACTGTACAGCTCCATTCTATGTACAAATCCATACCATCTCACTCTCCTCACCTCTAAAACATACATACTCTAAAATAGTATTATCACTGGAAGCCTCTACCTGATTTCTTTATTCTTAAAGTGTTGTAACCAAAAAAGTCACACACTTCTTCACAAAACATTCATCTCCACCACAATCAGTCTGTCTCTCCTCAACTCCCATGTTTCCAACCCATACAGCTCATACTCTTAATTACCAAACTGTAAATCCGTATACCCTTTGTATTCTTTTGCAAAGCATCAGACCACCATACCAAGTTGCACTTCTGCCCAGCCAAACAAGTCTGAGTCACACTGCTATGTTTATATCAACCTACTTGTTCCATACTTAGAGAGAATAATACCTATGTACTTAATATCTTCAACATCTTGCTACTAACATTTAAATCTTCCACTTCCCCCCCAACCATACACCTGGTCAAAATCTATTCCCAGACTCCTCCACTTCTCATATACTTCTACCAGCTTCCTTATCATGTATTCAATATTATCTTCTGAAACTATAATCACCTGATCATCGTATATAATCATTATAACAGCATATAATCATCAATCATAAAATCAAATGTATTAACTGTGAATGTATAAAACCAATAATCATTTAAAAAAGTATTTTTAGAATATTATGCAGCATACTAAAACAAAAAAGAATTACATCTAATGTAACTAATTATATGTTATAACAAAAATATTGTACAAGTGATTGTGAAAATAATTTAGAAATTTTGGAAGTTTGTAATAATGATAAAAAATGAATATACTCGAGCAATACTACATTTATAAATATATGTTTTTTTAAATAAAATGATGAACCAACAGACATTTGAAGATTATTAAATAGCTGACAACAAAAGAAAACATATGTTCATAAAAAATTTCAAAATTTTTAAAACCGAAGACAAATTAACGAATTATAAAATGTATATGTTTTAATGTAGTTATAGAATTCAATACCAACTGAAGAGCCTGAAAAAATCAAATATGGTTTAACTTACCTAATTACTGCATTTTGGTGGTTTATATTTCATATATTAAATTCTATTAACACAATGATCAGTATGTAATGAATTAACTGAATTTACAAAATATATAACTATAAACAAATAAGTATAGTATTATACATATAAAAGCATAATGTATACACTAAACTGAATAATATAGGTAACTTCTTAATTATGTAAATGTGAAACATGAATAATTATATAGCCTAAACAGTTTTTTTACATACTATTAGATTGTGTCAATGTACAAGAACAGAGTAAAAACCAACAATTTGAAAACCAGTCTAACATTTTAATCGTATGTGACTATTCATAATGATCGTTACTGAGTTAAATGGTGAAGATTCATTCATAACAACATTCATTCACATGTGATGTCAACAATGAAAAAGAATCATGATTATAACTAATATTAGTTCATTATCTTATTATAATCTGTAAACTTTTAAGTTTATCCTATTAACAATATCAAAAGTTTAATATTACAATTAAAGTTAAATATTATTATTTTTACATTATGGCGTGTTTAAATTATTAAGATTAGTATATTTAACATTAATTATTTCAATTAACATAAAAGACTTAATCAATACAATAAGACTTAATCAAAGACTAATTAACATAAAAGACAATATAAAAAATGTATTTTTCCTCATATCTAAAATATTTTCAAACCCAGAATGTATCATATATTATTCCAATTAAGAGAAATTTTACTGAAATCCAAAATCCAATCTTGAAAAAGCCAGTTGATGTTCTTTACAATCTTTATATAACACTCCCATCTAAAACTAAACAGGCATTCAAATAGTAGATTCAATTTTTACTTAAAAAATATCTTTATATTATTAGGGAATTACAACTTCCTTTCAATTTGTTAATCAAAATGAGCTCAAACTTCATAATTGAATCACAATTCTTTAATCTAACAAATAAATGGGCCTGAAAATCGGATCTGGTGGAGGATAAAGGTTCTAATGAAGAATAAGTTCCTAACCTCCAAGTATACATTCCTCCATTCTACACCAGCTCGCAAACACTTTCTTTTTCCCCAAGAACAAACTCTCGAACCAATTTTATGTTCATACGCAACTAATATCTAACTAAAAGCAATATGCAATAAAAAACATAATCTACTATTAATGTATAATAAAATTTTAAGGCACCATGGTAATTTTTAACTGATATGTTTTGAAAACAATAGACTAGATAATATGATAACCAATATACATATAAAACTTATGCGAAGGTATATTATGAATTAATGTAAATGTATTAAAATATAAACAAAAAAATGTAAAAACTGTTTAGTGGTGGGATGAATCCTTTTTTCCTCTAATTCGAGTCCAAAAGTTTGTTACTGAATCTTGAATCAAAACTGAAAAAAATACAGGCAAAACTTTAGAATAAATGTGTGTATAAAATAAAACAAGATGGAAAAAGGAAATACCTACTATGTACACATTTACCAGCTGTTGCACTGAATCTACAGTAAACCAATCTCAGGATAAATGCTGAGATTTATATCATTAAACCAATTTTTCACCTGAATTACTCAAAATATACAATACATATTTTTCATTTATAATTACTAGACTTCTATAACACTCGCATTTCTCAATTAATATAAAAAATTTTTCTACTAACAAACTTTACAATTAAATTCTGACAGTTTTTTTCTTTGTGATTACTACTATGGTTCTGATACTTAATTCACATCCAAATTAAATTTTAAGTATTAAAAGAAAAAAAAAAAGAAAAATTTAATATCTATTGAGAGCTAAGATGTTCTCAATTTATATCTAAATTGGTCTTATCTAACTGCTAAAATGGCCTCAATTTATAAACAAAAGTCAAAAAATACTTTTGTTAATATTCAAAAGGAAACATAACAGGAGAAAACAATAACTGCATTTCTGAGCGTCTGTAACAGAAACTAACTGAAATGCGATTATAAAACAAAAGAACTAATTTTTCCCAACATCACTAACACACAGTTGTTCATAAACACCATCAAATAGAGTTCATTTTCACTCTATAAACATACAACATTTTAACTTGCCTAATGGCATCAGCAAGAAAAACTTCATACACACACACCACTATTCTAAAATTTTACCAGAAAGTTTTTAAATTCAGATATCTGTCATACTAAACTGTACGCAAAACATCTTAATAAAGATGTCAAAAGTCTTGTTTTACAAAATAAAGACAAACTGTTTTATTCACTGTTAAAGTTTTATCACACATTTGTAGATTCAGACCCAATAAAAAAATTTTTAAATTAATGGTAATGAGAATGCAATAGTAAATTATTTTTACTTTGGATTTAACAAAAAATTGGCTAAAACAAAACTGTTTTCTAGAAGAATTAATTTTTAGGGATAAATATAAAAATTGATTCAAATTATTTAATAAATTTTTGTTTAATTTGTTTCACTGTTAATTTAAAAAAGTTATCAAAAATTTTTTTGTGAAAAGGGAAATCTTTTTAAAAATAAAAAAAAACTGAGTACAGTTTGATTGTACTTTTTTTAAATCTTGGGCCATATACCATGATCTACGGCCACCTACAATTTAAAGTATAACTTTTTTATTGAAAAAAAAAAATTAAGGAAAGTAAAGTCATAAAGTAAGAATTTACTGATTTCTAATCAGAGTATATAATTCACCTGGACTCATTGAGCTGTGAGAAAAAGTTTCAAAGATACTATGCTAAGCTTGTAACATATGTAGACCAAAAAAAGTTAAAAGATTATGCTCAATAAAAATTCTACTTTGGCCAATTTCATGACACAGCCACTCAGAAGAAAAATGATAAAAGCATTTTCTTAGACTAAATATCACACAAGTCAAATTCTGAAAAAAAAAAACATGAATAATATGAGGAGTTAAACAATATTTGGTCATAATACCAGCATTCTAACCTACTTAAAGGACAGATTAGAATATCTAATTCTTTGGATTCATTAATCAGTTTCCAATAAGACTTAAAAAAAAAAACAATTTTTTATTACTGTATTTTTCTCTACTATCTGTCTATATCTATAAAAATCATTTATTTAAATTTACATTTCACACAAGAAGAATTAAAATTTCTTGGATGTTATATCATGTGCAATACTGTACACACGTTTTAGGGAATATTTATAGAATATATATTTTATAAATTTAAAAGAAAAATTTTATTTACTAAAGAACAGTCATCGGTGAATTGGAATGAAAAAGAAATTATTCAACTCTCTTGAGACAACAGAAAAATAAAAAGTAATAATTTTCAACAAATGCATGCATGCAAGATCACCAAATTTTTTAATATAAGGCTTTCACAGAACTTAATAATTATTATCATAGCTACAAACATCTCTTAGATGTAACTAAACAAACGAGACAAAAAACAGACACTATTAACAATGTAAATGTTGTATGGATGTAACAGGATCATACCATCCTAGATAAATATTATATTAATAAATAAAAGAAAAAAGAATAATAAACAATTTGAATAAAAAGATATGCTGATTATGGTCACCATTAGTGTCTTAAAATCAAATGATATCTTAATCTTATTTGTAGATAGTTCATTGTTGCATATATATACCGTAGAGGTATTAAAATTACATCTCTTTAAAAGAAATATGGCTACTGTGAAGAACAGATGAAATGCACTATTTATTATCCTAAATAGTCTCTGTTATAATATCGCATCTAAATATAAAAACTACACATAATAAATTAAAATAATTACTGATAAAATCATACATTTTAGTATTTCTTGATAAGAACTATTAATTAATTATTTTGAAAGCTCAATCATGATTAAACGATAACATTAAGATTAATATAGGACTAAATATCTCAACTACACTATCCCTTAATAAAATAATATATAATTAAATTGTCATCATTTGTATTAGAATCATGTGATAATTTTTCATATTTTTTTCTTGATAATGATCTAAACACACCTTAACTTCTTAACATGAAATGTAACACCTTTCACTAAAAAAATTATGCAGTAAACTTAAATGTACTCCAACCTGGCTTTTAACAGAACGTATGATTTCTCCCTTAAAACCAAAAATTGATGATTAATTCTTACAAACTATCAAATGAATCATAAATGTAAAATACAGTATTTTTTTTTTTTTTTACTTTATTTGATGGGATCTGAGGACAAACTAATATGAATATTCTAAACAAAAGATCTACTCATATGTGAATAACGAAAATACCTTTTTCATAAAAAATTTAAAAAAACTTTGAGATATCACTAACCATTTATAAAAATTAACAAAATTACATCTCTAACTAAAATTAGACTGTATATTAGCAATGGATTACCTAAATATAGCAAATTATGTAAAAACAACACTGATAGCCCAAAAAAAAAAGACAATATAAATGCATAGGTAATACAATTTCATTAACGTATTAGAAAATAAGAAAACAAAACACTAATCCCCTGCAAAGCAACCCAAATTGGTAACTAAAAAACCTAGTCATACTTTTGTTAGTATTGTTAATTTGTTGTTAAATAAAAACTAAATTTAATCTCTTACATAAACTTACCAGAAGTGATCGTGTATCTTGACTTAACATTTGCACAATAACCTTCAATAACACGCAGAATTTGAGCATCCTCTTCAAAACACCTTTCATCTATAAAAAAATTCAATAAATTGTTTTAAAAATCAACAAGAGACTTCAACTATAAAAAAATACCTGCATTTAAAGTTAATAATTATGATATTATAATAAAATAATTTTTAGGAAAAAGAGAAAAAAAAAAACATTTTGGTTCTGATCAAGATTCTCTAGCCCAGAGATGGCTTAGTGCTTACCCTAACCAGTTTTTAAGCTGTATATATATTTTTAAGCTGGTATCCATATAGTAAACCTCATGAAACATAGACCATACTTATACACAGGTTTTTCTGTTCACAGGTTGATGACATGACGTCCCATTGGAAAGCAAGGCAGGTACTAGAGAGCACTTCCAAAGATCATCGGGGAAAAAAATCCCCCCCAAGGCTGCATTATGCTTAATTGCGGGTCCAGTCTTGGGGCGGATTAGAGCGGTGAGGGAGGTTTAGTCAGTAGGGGGCAGGTTACGCCCCGATGGAGCTTGCTTAGCTGCTCAGCCAGGCTTTTTAGTTCGCTGGTAGGCTAGCTGGGGACAGTTACTGTCCCCGTTTCTCAGTACGACACCACAACCCATGATGACCCATAGGGCATGTGTAAAGCATGCATTCCTTTGAAACTCATCATAAAAAAAAAATACCATACTGATACCAATAGATATAAAATCAATTAAAACTACATTTAATTTGTGATAAAATAGTTTTTTATTCTTTTTTCAATACACATACATTCTTAAAGAACTTCTAGTAGTTCAATTAAATAAAATTAAATTGTATTACTTTTCATAAATTGATTAATTAAATGGTACTCTATTTTGTTAGAATTATTTTTTATATTCTCATGATTAATAATAAATGACACACTTTCTAATTTTTTAAAACTATTTTTCATATATAATAATAATTGATAGAGACTTCTCTCTACCTAAATTTTCTTTTTCCACACTTTCTTTTATACACTACTTGATGAAAAGCCATCTGATACCCATGTTCTAAATTGGATACTGTCAGATACCTAGCCACAGTCAGATTTAGCCATCTGATTATACCTATTTTCTAAAAAATTGTTGTTTCTAGAGAAACAGGAACAACAAAACTGACTTACCCATTACCCTTCTCCAGAAGTAGCTGGATAACAAAGAAAATCCACTTTTATTAAGTCAATTTGATGCATTTTAAAAATTCAACAACAAATAAATCAAGGTTTTGTGAACAGTAGTCCAATTAACAAATCTTAAAAAAAAAAGAGAAAGTTTGAATCTAATATAATGATGTGAAAGTTAGTAGCGGTATTGTCCATTTGCAGCTGCAACAGGCAAGACCAACAAAATAGATTGCATTCAAATTTTCACAATAAATTTGTAAATAATTAATCATTTGTGTTACCCCATGGAAGGTTTTAAGCTGCAAGATCAAGCATTAACGCCCTTGGAGGCAAAGTTGTAAATATTTCCTCTTGGACGACAATCTAATATTGTTTTTGATTTCATTTTTTAACATCAAAATAATAGACTAAATGTTTTATAACATATATGATTCTCAGCTCTCTAACTTGATCCCAGGAAGTAGGATATTCAAGGGTAATGGAAAAGAGAATAAAAGGAATATGTCCACCCCATGGCTAGTATTTGTATAAAAAAATGTCATGATGATAACACAAAATTTCAAACAGTAATTTTTTTTTAAATATGCCAATAATTCCATAATATAAAGAATGCATCATGTCAAAACTTATATTTCTATAACTTTAAATGTGAGTTTTTGGATGTCAGTAACAGCAGAATTATGGTACATTTGACAAGTTCAATGACACTGGTTAGATACAAATTATTGATTGACTGCAGTTTGCTGTGTAGGTATTTTGTGAATTATTTGCTTGTTATCTGAAGTGTAGAGAAATACTGAAAAAAAGATTCAAAGTTTATGTTAGTTTGGTCTGGCTGCATGTATTCTTTATAGGGGTAACTGCAAAAGGCAAAAAAGAACTGCTCTATAGTATATAATTACTTTTATACAGAATCTATCCAGTAGTTATGGCACTAATTAATCTGCTGACAGCATTAAATCTAAGAAAGAAATGAAAAGTTAAATAAAACAGTAGTACTTATAAATGAAACAACATGGCAATTCTGTTTAAATAAGATATTAACCAACATATAGCATTATACAGGAACCAGCAGAAGAACCAAATCCTTTTGAGTCCAACTCTTTGACTCTGAACTTATTTGAGTGGAGAAAACCAGACCGATGACATAGGACACTTCATTCAATGCCATTTCAGTAGCAATGGATTCCTGGAATGAACATCATGCATTCACTGGAAACATATTTTAATCTGGGCTATTCTGCAGTCAAAACCCAGTGGTTGTTTCATACAATGCTTGGAGTTCTTAGGCAAAGTAGTGTTCCCAGTTGCAATGTTGTAATGTATTGGATTAATAATTTTAGAGAAACGGCTTCATCTTTAGAAAGGAAACCCACAGGCTGTCCATGTACCTTTCGTACTTCCTTAATATTGAAGCTTTGCATTGGTCAATAATCAGAAGTCCATGCTGCCTGCCAACAACATGCCATTGTGCTGGACATATCAGATCCAAGTGTTCATAGGATGCTGCATATGGATCTTCTTTTTCATTCATACAAAACTGTAGCAGTTCAGGAATTAAGCAAATGTGATTTTTGAAACCAAAAACACTGTGCCAATTCAATTATGAACACTCTTACTAATGACACAATCATCATAATGTCAGATGAGCCCCATTTTCACCTTTCTGGCAGCATGAACAGATAAAATTTCTGGTAAAAAATCCTAGTAAATTTTCACGGTAGAAAATCCTCAGAAGCTTTATGAAAATGTGTAACAGTCTGGTGCGCAGTGGCTAAATTTGGAGGGATGGACTCATATTTTTAACTATTATTTCAGTTTATGTGAAAATTCAGAATAATTTCATTGCAACAGAATTATGTGGTCTTGAAGATAATGTACGGTACAACACCATACATTAACCAAATGTGTGGTATTAACACCAATAATGTCAATGAACATGCTATGACAGATGTTGCCAGCTTCCATAGCTGAGTGGTAGCGTCTCAGCCTTTCATCCGAAAGTTCTGGGTTCGAATCCCGGTCAGGCATGGCATTTTTCACATACAGTTTTCTCATCCTCTGAAGATATACCTTAATGGTGGTTCCGGAGGTTAAACAAAAAAAATTACAGATGTTTCCAGAGCATATCATTTCAAGTGGTGATGTTTCATGGCTTGCTCACTCCCCAGATCTGTCGACATGATTATTTTCTATGGGGATATTTGAAGTTGAAATTGTATGTCAGAAGACCTCAAACAATTGAAGTTAGCTAATTGCCATAAAACAGTAGTAATACTGAATCACAGGATAGTGAAGGCAATGGAAAACTTACAGATACGTTTGCAGGAATGTAAGCAGAATGATGATTGTCACTTATTGGACATAATTTTTAAAACAAAATAAACTTTGGAATTCAAGTGGTATAATTAATAACGGCAAGAAATGATGTTTCAAAATTTATTAATAACAATTTTTCTTATGTCATACTTCTGATCTTTACTCATTTCAAATCCATTCAGTTTTATTGCTGGTCTCTATTTATATAAATTGTGGAACTAATAAAGTAGAACAAACTGCAGTATTTTAATGATGTCATTGATGAAAACACTAGCTGCAAAAAATATAACATTATTTGTCTTCGTCCGTATCCCCCAGAATTTAACACAACTAAACCATTTTCTGCAGAACTGAAAAACTGGAAAGCATTCTTACAGTATAACATTTCATGTGGAAGACGCAAAGTGCCTGTGCACTTTAAAATATGCAATATAAAATGTCTGAAATAGGAAAAGAGGTGTGACAAAGAAAATGCAATCACACAAAAAAGCTGAAGAATGATTAGAAACCGATTTAAGACCTTATCGAGTCCTTTATCATTAACGACAAGAAGATTCAGAAAGTTCATAGTAATAGTAAAGAAAATATGAGATATAGATAATGATTTTTCTGAAGAAATGAAAGATTAAAATAGCAAGTGATAAAAAAGGTACCTGTTATTTCGATTCTTACTTTTTCAAATGTCTTTTTTCAAAATTATTTATTTTCTTTCTTCATCTATTTATAGAAATTGTGCAATTTTTAAAAATAATTATTATCTTTCAATATTCTAATAAGAATAGTAATTAGTATATTTATCTTTTGTTAATTTTAGGTAGTAAAGTAACATAACTCTTATAAGCATGAGTAATTTATAGTTTATATCTTAGCAATAATAGCATTTTCTACATTGATAAAATATATCTTAACATAAATACAAAGATACATGAATAAAATTCTACCACCTGAAAAATTTTTTTAACAACTTTGAAAAGTTTAATCAAGATGTTATTAGATTGTATCATTTATAGTTCACCAGTGAATAAACAAACTCACTAAAAATAAAGGTCAATGGGCACGTATTAGACATTTAGGATTAGTTATTTGGTTATAAAGGGATGAAGGTTAATATCAATGAAAAAAAAGATAACCGAGAATGAAAATCTAGGTTGAGAGATAGGAAGAAGACAAAAAAATTACAAAAGGTACTAAAAATGAGTAACTATCCCAAAAAAAACTATCTTTATAAAAAAAAAAAAACCATTTTTATAATAAACATTGTGTGTTTTCTTCTAAATTTTTTTAATTTCATAATTCTATTATCAAGTCCACTTTTCGTAATTAATTAGCTTCCACTTTTTACAAGCTGAAATTATAAAATATATATATATATTCTTAAATTCATACACACCTCACAATATAAAAAAATATTGTTATCACTTTTAACACTTCACTTTGGTTTAATTACTTATTATCTGATCAATCCAAATCCATTTATGGCATCCCATTTCTGACAAAATAAAAGAAAAAAACAAGCGGAATGGCTAACCAGAACTGAAGTTAATTTTTTTTAAAGTGACATTTTCATGCTAATTAAATGATGCAGCAAAAATTTGTTATAACATAACATCACCTCAACATATTAAGAATAAGTAAGACAGTATATCAGTACAGTGCACCATATAAGATAGCATTTAACACGTGATGAACATAATAGTTTATGCCTAAAAAAAGTAAGTAAATTAAATTAAAATTCTTTTTTTAACACATTGACCGCCATGGGGGGGGGGGTCACCCATGACTGGCTTCTGGTTATTTCAACAGTGCCATGGGGGTCATGGGTGACCCCCAATGTAAGCTTATGTTTGAGTTATCATATATCGCCCCCGGACACATTCAACGTGTATTTTATTATATAATGTGGCCGGCATGGCCCGTCTGCATATTACTTAATCTTGGCCAGAAATTTTTTTTTGAAATAGACATAATACACGCTGTTTATAGAAAAATAGGGTATAAAACAACTCGTGTATGCATTATGAATAATTTTTAATAGTATAAAATTTAAGAAAATTAGATTAACTTAAGAAATGTACTTATGGATTAAGTAACAAGTGTAAATCAATAAAAATACAAAATAAAAAAAAAAAAAAGATAAAAATAACAAACGTAGATATGGAATAAATGAAAGTACATCAATAAAAAAAATAATAAAAAAATACAAAATGGAAAAATTCAATATTAACATAATCAAGTAAACACAGAAATACATTAAAAAACTTTAATATAAGAACACACAAAATGAAAAAAAATTACGATTAACTTAATAAACGTAATTGTAGAAAATTATGGAAAAACAAAAGTAAATCAATAAAAATGGAAAATATAAAGTTTATCACAATAAACAGAACTATAGATAAATACCAAAATAAATCAATAACGATGTGCTTTATTAAAACAATAATGGGGCTGAGGAGGACATTCAGGGCAATACGTTGCTAGTTTTTTTGTTTTATTTTTTGCGTACTTTCTGTCATGACTCGAAACATTGTCTTTATAACAACCACTGCACCATTTTCTTATCATCCTGACTGGTCCTTCCTTTCGTTTGAGTTCATGCTTCAAGCGTCTCGGTCGTGAAGTAGTAATATTTTCTATTTCATTTGTCTCTCTACATAAGTACTCAACAATTGTTTTTCTGAACTGAACCATGGGTATTTTATTTTTCATTTCTGAATTGTGAAGTATCATCGCGTCTACAATTGCAGTGTTCAAAAGTAACTCAACTGCAAGCTTCTTATACAATCGTATTGTCTTTCTCAATGGCGACAAATAAGCTGCCATTTGATCGGATAAATCAATAGCACCCTTTGTTTTATTATACTCTGATACCATAATTGGCTTATAAGTTTCATGTCATGGCCTCTCTTGTTTGTAACCTTCACAAATTGTGTGGAATGTTTTGTAGATAACAAAATCACATCGCGTTTGTCTTTCCATTTCATGAGAGTGATTCCTTTTTCCTTCTCTTGAGCCCTAAACTCTCCAGTTTGTAATTTCGCATTTACAACTTCTTTTGGGATAATCCTCCTATTTTTTCTAATCGTTCCAACCAAATGCGTATCGTACTCTAACAACTTTTCAGCCAGATCGATGCTTGTGTACCAATTGTCCGTGAATAATGTGTGTCCTCTGTAGAACAAAGGCTGACATAGTTTCATAACAATATTTGTTGGTGTCGTATTTATGGTGTCAAAATGTTTACCGGCATATATTTCTAGCTTATAAGTATAGCCGGGAATAGTACATAATTTAAACATTTTAATACCACATTTATGTCTCTTCTGTTTATTAGATTGTCTAAATATTACTCTTCCTCGAAAGGGTATCATACTCTCATCTATACAAATGGACTCAGTAGGAGTATAATACATTTCAAAATTCGAATTTAAGGTATTAAGTAATGGCCTTATCTTATTCAGACGATCGGCTTCAGTGGCTTCCTCATCTATTTGCAAAATGAAGCATACATAATAAAACTTCAAATCGATTATGACTCATTTTACTTTTAACAAACTGTTGACCGAACATCAGGTCTCTGGACCAATAATCACTAACTTTAGGTAATTTCACAAGACCCATAAATAAAATTAAGCCAAAAAATAGTTTTATTTCCTTTTTACCTGTAGGTTTCCATTCACGTAACCAGGAAAATCATCTCAATGTGTTATTTTTAAGAAGTTGTTCAGCAAATAAATTAGTTTGAAAAGAAATATTTTCAAAAAGTTCGTCCAATACAAGCAATGCATAAAAATTTTCAGGTTTGAATCATGCATAGATATTCTCAAACTATAAGGTTTCATACCTGATATTTCAGTAAATGGTATCAGTCTCGGCTGCTGACCTTTAGGTTCCGACCGTTTGGTTGATTCCGGAGTATGATCTGATATTGTTTCTTGTAAAACTTCATCTTCACTTTCAGTCTCAGATAAAATATGTATTACTGAATCGTTACTCACTGAATCACTACTATTGGTAGACAATCATCGATTTCTCATGTACTCCGATTCTATTTGCACTACTTGGTTAATAAAGTCTTCATGGAACTCACAATTATCAAACTCCATTTTTTATTTTATAACATTAACCACTTTAGAACTGTGTTGTGAAAAGTAATTATTGAATACCACAGTAAAGTAACGCAATGTGATGAAATCTGAACATACTACGTAGCAAGCTCACCAGCTACATCAGAGATTATGCATGTAACCGGCAGAGAGACCCATTTGGCGCCAGCAGCAATATTATTCCACAAGCGCTACGACGGGCACTTGTGACCGCTCACCAAAAAAATAAAAAGACTCGAAAAATAATCCACCAAAATAATAAAAAACTAATTATTATCTTTAAATATCTTTAGAGATTAAATCTAAAGAACAATAATAATTTTTCAACTAACCCTTAAAAATTTCTATGGCAATCAATGTGTTAAACCTCATTAACTAATTTGAAAATCTCACCACTCATTTCTTTCATTCAGTTTAAATAAATATCAATACAAAGTTAAAAAAAAAAACTACTTAGTTTTCTTGAGGAGTTTTGATGTAATCCATGTCCAGGTATAGAAGACTGTTGACTGGTATTGTTGCTACAAGTCTTATCATCTCTAGTTAGTAGTGTTCGCAGTGGAGGGGATGGACGGAGACATGATACATTCCATGGACGTAATGATGACTGAGCAATATTTTGTTGTTGAACAGGGGATGACTGTTGTAAAATTCCACTACTACTGCTACTGACCATCTGAACAATATTATTGCTGACAATCTGTGTGTAATAAACAAAGTTCAGGTTTTAAAAATGTATATATCAATTTATAATAAAGGAAACAAAAAAACCACAACTTCACACATGTGAATACACACAGAATGTTTATAAAAAACAGTTTCAAGAATTCAGGGAATGGTCGCCCACATAAAAAAAGGGAAAACATTGTCAACATATGTCTGGAAAAGCTTAGTTTACTGGCTGTCCGCCATTTTGTATTTTTTAAATAAAAAAATATATATAAATAAATAGATATAAAATAATTTATTAAAATAAAAATTTATTTCTCAGTAATAGTATAAATGAGTAATAGATAAAAATTTCAGCATCTTATCATGCTGAAATTTTTATTCTGCTAGAATACCTACAGGTTTACTTGTACAAAAATAATGAACTTCATCTTTCAATCCATTTCAAAATTGCAACCATGTAAATGTTTTTATTGTTAATATCTTTGCAAATGCTGGTTTATAAAAAAAAATATTAATGTTTAATGACAAAGAAAACAACACCTTATTTATTCAAATCCGCTCTTATATAACAAAGTTAAGGCAAAAATTCTTAAAAGTGGGTCACACTAGATTAAAAAACCAGTTTTCATTTCCTCCTGAATGAAATTAAATAATTTGACAAGATCTCAAGTGGAATAACTCTATTTATGTTATGTAACAAATTATAATAATTTAATAATATTGAATTAATACAATAAAATATTATTGAAATCATTAAAATATTACAATAATAAATAATATTAATACTGAAAAATAATTTGCATTAAAAAAAATTTTGGTGAGACAACTGTATTAGGAACCCAATAGAGTGTTACCTTTTCGCACAATGTTTTCATTCATTCATCGACGGCTCACAGACACAGGAAGTTTAAAACCTGAAAACATGGTAAATCGAGATGACCATATTCAACATATACAATTGAGGAGGGTGTGATAGATGAAATATCTTACCATCCTGAAAAAAGTACTAGGTACTAGGGCTGGCATTGGAGTTTAATGTTGGTAATGCAATAGTTGGGAAGTTTTTTCATGAGCAGCAATTAACTCCATATCACTATCACCATCAGTAAGTACAAGCTATTTTACCTTGAGATTATACTCACCGTGTTCAGCTATGCCAGTGGCTTTCAAAAAATGTACAAATCCAAATTTTTTGAATGATATTTTCTTTACTGCCGAATTTACAAAATCAGGTAATCTTAACACCCACATTCATACCATTTCAAAGAACCATCACTAGTATCAGTTTTCTGTAAACATATGGGCTGGTATGGGTGATTACTTATTTGCCTGTTTTTTTACCTTAAACACTCAATGGTGAAATATATTTATATTTCTTTATGGCTGATCTTCCACTTTTATCCAAATATAAAACATACTACACACACAACAAAATGAGCTTCATGCTGGATGGGGTCTGGCTCAATACAGGTTACCAGTTCAGTACAGATCATCTAAATGAAGCAAATTCAAACAGATGGATTAGTCAATGGGGCCAGGCCAGGATCATGGTCTACAAGGTCTTCCAATCTTAATCCTCCTGACTTTTTCCTATCAGATAGTTTAAAGACACTGTACACTACAGCTTCTTGGATAGCATAGAACTATACAAGAATTCTAAATGGGATTGAGAGGATTCATCAGACACCAAGAATCTTGGAAGCATCTCACAGTTAATGAAAAAAATCCTGGATGTATATATTTTGAATGAAAGCTGCCATTTCAAACAGTTACTGTAGTTCTTTTTATTAATGTTTTACTATCTGATATGATAATTTATTGTTGTTAAAGTCTGTTCATTAAACAAATACAAAGTAATGCAAATTATTTTCCAATATTATTATTTATTATTATAAGTTTCATGATTTCAATATCATTTTATTTTACTGCAATACTTTCAGTATTATTAAATTATTATAATTTATTACATGATAATATTAATAAAATTATTTCAGTTGAGATCAGTCAGTTATTTAATTTTACTCGGGAAGAACTGAAAACTGGTTTTTAATCTGAAGTGACTTATTTTAAGAACTTTTATCATAACAAACTTATGATAAACTTTTATCATAATAAATAGATTTGAATAGATAAAGTGACATTTTTTTGTCATGAAACGCTTAACATTTTTCATAATAACATAAAAATTAAATAAACCAATGATTGTAAAGTCATTAACAATAAAAAATTTTATTTCCTTGTCATTTTAACACCAATTGGGAGATCAGGTTCATTATTCTTAGAAATAAACCTCTACATACCTTAGCAATAAACAAAAATTCAATACTATATGATTAACAATTCCTAAGAAATAAATTTAAAAATACAAAATGGCAAATAAATTAAGCTTTTACACCTTAATTTAATTTTTTTCTTTATTTTCTTCTGCGGAACCATCCCCTAAATTCTTGAAACTGTTTTTAAAAACACTCTGCATTTATTAACCAGACTAAAAAAGGGCAGACAATATTGTTGTATATTTTAAACATTTGAACAGAGCTTAAAATGTAACTCTTCCATCAGTATTTATACAAAATTACAATACGCTAATGAACATAATTACATAATTTAATTTACTACCATTATCTACTAATATTTTTGTTAAGTATTTTTTTTTAAATTGGTAAAATAGTTACAAGATCAGCACAGAGCTAAGGTATAGACAAAAAACATTATTTAGAAACAACTCAGATGACAGTAATTTTATACAGATGCATTAAAACTCATTAAAAGTTTCTAAAATTTAACCTGAACCTCTGTAAAGTTTCAAAACTAATTCCAACCTGCAGGCTCTAATTTAGAAGAATATAATAACAATTTTTGAAGTTAATATATTGTAATAATTATACATTAAAAAAATTTTACAATTACTATTTTCAAGGATAAAGGTTTTTTACCCCCTAAAAATTAAATGTTTTAAAACTTTCCCCATCAAGATTTTAGCTTATTTAGAAAAAGAGCATTTTAAAGGTAAGAAATATTTTAACCTTAAATTTGTATTACAAGTAATTTCAGATTCATACGATTTAATATTTAAAAGTTTAGTTAAAAAACTTAGTGTAATTGTATTATCTCCTATACTTCTAATAACAGAAAATTAATTCTACTCTGATAATGCCTCATTAAAGCAAAAGTAAAAAAAAATTACAACTGCAATTAGAAAAACTTATAACTAAATTTTCTTCTTTTACCATTTACAACAACCATGTAATTTTTTTTATAAGCTAAAATAAACACTAAATTTGAAATGCAGTATCCTCATCAAACTTTTTTAAAAATTTAATAGAATCAATTTCTAATACAAAATTCTTAACTTCACGATTCTAGGACCAACACTGGTACATAATTGCATATGTACACACATTATTTAGGGTTTTTTTAAAGTATAAGGACCCAAAACATAAAAATCAAGAGTTGGTTATTTTATGAAAAGTGAAACTTTTCCTCGGCCAACAGCCAACAAAAACTAAAACAATCAATACATGGAAAGTCACCAAAATATCTATAAATAATGTACATTATCAGGATTAGCTTATTAATGTGCTTAGCCAATATTCAAACCCAAATGATTATTGGTTCTCTAGCCCACTTAACTTTTATCACCCTCCAAATAGCAATTAATCTTTAATTCAGCATATATTAAATGAATTAAAAAAAAAAAAGAAGAATTATTAAAGAAAGGGCTACTTTTTACTATAAAAAAAAAAAACAGCTTTAAAAGTAAAATGAAATGGAAAATGTCCAGAGCCTAAACAAAAAAGTTAACCAACTTACAGATTTAATAAAATTCTTACACAAGTTAAAAAATTTAGGACAGTTTTAAAACTTTTTAGCATAACAACCAATGTTTGTATGTATATATCACTCTGTCTGCAATGACTCATTTAAAGTAATCAACTAAATAAATCAAATTAAATTATCTATACATAAACTAAATTGTAAAAAGTTCTGTTTGTAATCTCAAAAAAAAACTGAACCTATTTGTAAGACACGTAATTTTTCTAATTTTTAATAGAGATTTTTCTAATGATTAATGATTTTTCTAATTTTTTT
>JAAAKQ030188684.1:0-12906 GCA_010016005.3 Zanna intricata | reverse complement strand
CCTATTTGTAAGACACGTAATTTTTCTAATTTTTAATAGAGATTTTTCTAATGATTAATGATTTTTCTAATTTTTTTCTAAGAGAAGTTACTTAACAACTTTTCAGAGAATACCATTTAGTACATAACTACTTAAAATAAATTAAATATTGTACTGCAAATACTGCAAATACTCCAAATAAAGATGAAACATGAAGGAAAAACTCAAAACTATATTTAAAATTTTTATCAAAATCATAAAACTTAAAAATTTTTAATTTAGTTTTTCAAAACAATGCACAAAATATCCTTGTAAAAGGACATTTTTGTAAGCAACACATTAAAATCCATTACATATAAAATTCATCTTTCTATTAACTAAAGTCACAATTTTAAATACATACTGTAATCATCTCACAGAACCATATAAAACAAATAATACAGAAGATAGAAATTTTCTACAGAAAAAAAATATTTTTTATAAAAAATCTGAGATTCATAAAGAATTATTTAAAATTGTAAACCAGACATCATACAACTAATAAAACAGTAATGGAGATTTCTAATGGTTACTTAAAAATTTATCCCAGGTTTTCCTTAAAGATTAACAAAATTAGCATACTTAGATGAATAAAATTTACTAATATATCAACTGACAATAAATAAATTATCAATAACTGTAATCATACAAAAAAAGTTATACCAATACACCAGACTTTAAGATTAGTAGAAAACTCAAATTAGAAATATCAAATATATATAGCTAATGAAGCACTCAACAAATTAGGAGCTTAAAAAAGAACAATTAGTAACATTCTACTAATACATCACAAATAAGTCCTGAATAAATTTTCCATAATCAAACCAAAGATTGCAGCAAGCATTTCCACATCCCAGACCACTGTGTTCTATTACCTACCACTCTAATGTAAATAAAACATGATTAAGGTAAAAATAAATATTAGAAAAAAAAAATGCAATCTGAATAAGCTCAAAAGCCATCATGTACAACGATTTAATAAAGATGAAAATGAATGTTTCGTAAAATGTTAATGTTAAAAATGCAGATGAAATTAATAATATTAATATACAGCACATATTCAATCACAATAATCATGGGAAAAAATAGTTATACACAGCAGATGCCAAAACTTAAAAATACCACAATATTGTTGTTTTTTAAACACATTATACCACAATTAACTGGTTACATTCAATATATGAGTTTACGAACACATAAGAGATTAATGCATCTTAAATTTGTATATATGTGTGTAATTTATCAATTTTAATTAATGTTGTAGATTTAATAAGTTCTATGAATTACAACATTGTAAATTTCATTATTTATCAAAGGTGATAAATAACTGCCAACAAGAGTTTGAAAATTTGTACTTTTAACAATATAAAGATAGATAAAAAATATTCTGCTAAATTTTCATATCAATTTAGTTGAATGCAAACATTTATTATAAATCTTACATTTTTAATCAGAAAGATTTCTATTCCTAAAAAAAGTTTTATACAGAAAATTATTCTCAATTACAAGAACTTACACATAAAATAAAAACAGTTTAAAGAATAAATAAAAGTTTTTATTTGATAATTCCAGTGTTTCATTGATCCCAAGATTTCTAAAAATTGTGAATGAATAAAATAAAAGAAATTAAATAGTAAAATAGTAAATAATTAACTAGTAAAATAAATATACTACAGATATACTAAGAACATCATAATTACCAAACTTTAATTAAAATTATTAATATTTTTTAACAGATTAATTTTATTTTAATGTAATGTATTAATGTTTGAGATTAATATATCCTACCACAGAATTTATTTTTATTTTTATTGTCACAACCTCTTTTCATAAGACATAAAAGATAGGTGAAACAAATAAAATGATAATATGAAAACATATCACAACTTTACTGGGAATTAAACTTTAAGACTAGCTAATCTAGAAACCAGCATGTATACCAATATACTAAACTGGCTGACCAGTCAAAGAATTTAATTTTACATAACTTAAGAATTGGCATCTTATTAAATTATAGCTAATATTATAAATACCAATAATAAAACAGCACAACTCATAAAACACACGGAAATTTTTAAAAAACTCAGTGGTATTACTGTCAGAACACAAGAGTGGTAGTTAATGTATTTGTGCTTGCCTGGTAATGTTTTACAGTTGTTTGCTGGTATTTTCGCCTTGAGCCACCAGTGGGCATACATGCCTGAACGATAGGTAACAGGGTCTTGGGATGTGGTAGTGGTATCTGAACTTGTAGTATCAGTGGGCTGACAAGATGTCCTTGGCGTTGAACCAAAAGGTGAAGAACAAACACACTGGTTTTCAAAATTACCAGATTCTTCTGATTCTGGATGAATCAGTCCTGGTGTTATTGCATCTGGAGAGGTGATATCAGCTAAACCAGAATCAGATGATTGATGACTGTTGAAATACTGACAAGGTTCATCCCCTTGTAAATATTGGTAACTAAAAGTACGATGAATTTTTTTTTGTTTACAGATCTCTGCACTTTTTATAGTAGTTGGTGGGATATCAAAACTAGAGGAATGTGGAAACTTATTATAATGAGTATTGCTAGTCTGTAAAGGAAGGCTTTGATGAGTAAATTTAAACCCATCTCTAGATGACTTCAGCGATTTTGTCATCACCGTTTTACTATCCATTCTAGATAAATCAGGGACATCAAGTTTATTAATAGTAAGAGTGCTGCGGTAAATGCCCCCTTTGATATAACCAAAACTACTGCTAGCTACACTGCCAGCATCATCATCATCATCATCATCATCATCATCATCATCGTTATCGTCGTCATCACAATTTTCACAAGTGTGACTTCCTGCCAATTTACTGATTTTATAAAATATATCATCAGCACTGTCGTCATCATCACTATCATTATGAATAAGCTTATCATCATTTTTAATCTCTTCAACATCAATGGACATAGTTTCAGTAGTGGATGTCCCAGATGATAACCAGGTTCTAACAGCATGTTGTGGATAAATAATACATTCAGTTCTATGGCTATGTCTTCTTTTAACAAAATCTGTATTAACACTTTCAAAATACTGCTTATATAAAAGTTTTTTTATAATTTTCCTAGTCAGTATACCACGGCGTACAAGCCGTGAAAAATACCTTGCTAATCTTGCATAAGGACTTACTGGGGAATGTGGTGGAGGAGCAGGGGTTGAAGGTAACGGAGAAGATACTCGAATACTGCGAATTTGTTGTCGAATTAAATCTACCCAAGTCTGTTGGTCTTCCTTTGTCTGACAAACAGCCACAATTTTTTCTATCATTGGTCCTGAAAAAAATAAACTGTCTTAAAAATTATTCTATAAAAAAAAGATCCTTCTAGAGATTTAGGGAAATAAAGAGTAAGAGGTTTGATTCTGAAAGTCTAGGTATTTCTGCCTTACTAGTTCTCCAAAATTAATCTGAGAGCTATATCTCATCCAAATAAAGGATTAATTAAAAATCTGGATAAATTAACCATCAAAAGCTTTGAAAGGATAATCATTCCAACATATTAAAACTGTTGTTGAGCAGTTAGATTAAGGTTCAACCAAGTATAATATAATCTGGGTGAAAGTAAGCACTAGATGCAAAATTATAAATTTTTTCTAGGAAAGATAAAACTACCATCATGTCAATTCTCAGAAAAACATGCATGAAGGGAAACTAAAAACAACTGAATAATGATGTGGCAAAAAATAGACATAGCTGTGTAATGCAAGGTATTGTAACTGCTATGATGCAAGTTAACATAATTCCCTGTTTTGCATTATTATATACTGACAACATATTATAGCTTCTTTTTAGTATTTGCAAGGAAGTTACATAATTTTTATGATAATTTTAAAGTTAAGTAAAGTTTTGTTTTCTTTTAAGGAAATCAACTGCTGAAATTATTTTAATGCTTCAAAAAGTATTTTAGGAAGAAACTTAAAAGTAAGACAAGTATAAAATCAGTATTTACATTTCAAATTAAACGTACAATCTCCTGATTTTCTAAAGAAAATTTAAGATGTCAACTCTTCAGACAATCAAAATAACAGAGACCTTGAAAATGTTTCTGACAAACCAATAATGATCACTGTCAAAGTGCTGATAAGGTTTCTGAGATGATTAGAATTTTTTTTGTTAATATCAGCAAACATAAGAAGATTTGAAAATTGAACGTTTTTCTACAACATTTCTTCTTGTTTGTCAGAGAGAATAAAATACACAATTATTTGAATGTTCATTACAATTCAGAGGAGCAAGTTTGAAAAGACTCATACTTTCTTTTTTAAAGTTATGATCAGAGATGACCTTATGTAATGAAGTTTGATGCAATAGTTATGATCCAGAAACAAAATTAAAATAAAGCCAATGATGAACCCAAAATTCATGGAAACTCAAGTAGACAGGCTGAACCAATATTAAGAACATGTTGATTTGTTTTTATGTTCAAAATCATACACAAGTAATTAATTTCTTTTGGACAAACGAGCCAAAAATTTTAACAGAAGATAAAAAGAAATATTGCTGCTCCAAAAATCAGGAGTTACAGTAACTAGGTTCTTTACTCTGACGTGTTGAATAAAACCTAATGAACAGTATTAAAAAATTCTGGTTATTCAAGACTCTTCCTTTGTACACCTCTGGAGATTATATGAAGATACAGAATAAGATTACAAATTTTTTATAAAATCTGAAAGAATTTTACCAGTTCTTAGTCTGCTTAATTTTAGTAAGAATAATGTTTATTGTACTATCCTTTTATATAATCTAAAATGTCATTGCTACTTTCTGAATCTTGATTTTTTGGCTTAGTTCATATTTGAAGGTATATTTAGCAGTTTACTGAATATGACAAAATAGATCCATACCCAAATCTGTTTTTGAGCCACTAATTTATACTAATACATTTTAAGTAGAGCTTTTGTGTTATTTTAAATAATACATGGCAAGAAATATGCAGTAAAACTATTTTGATTTTTAAATTCTATAAAACAAACCACCTAGTACAGAATATTAAGATAAAATGTATACCTTTATTCTATCAGGAAAGTACTTTTGTGGGATCCCACATCCTCAATAATGAATAAATTATTTTAATTAAACTGCATATTAAAAATACTAAAATAATTATGTTCATGGTATAATGTTTGTTACATTACTTTAATATTAAAATGAAAATGTTGTATTAATTTATTACATGAGTGCTGCTAATAGTTCTCAATTTTGCTCATATAAATAAGGCAATGTACATTCATTCATTCAATCAATCAATTTCTCTCTCTGTAATTTACTCTCTCTCTCTTGCCTGTTGTAATATTTTCATACTTTATTTTGGGATTTATATGTTCAATTTAACTTATTTCGAATCATCAAAGTAATATAAATATTTTGTAACAAGATATTTAATTCATAATGATTTATTTTCCTATCAATAATTATTTTGGCTTCAGGATTTTTAATAGTATTATATATCTTTTTCTAATTGTTTTTTAGACTTTTCTATTCATATTGTCTAGATTATTACGGTTATGTGATCAAAGTTGAGAATAAAATATTTTACAACAAATAATTGGGAAGAGACTATTTTCAAGTCTCTGTTATTATTATTTATATAAAAACAACAAAATAAAACATAATATTTTGCATATAAATGAAAATTCATAAAATTCAACATTCATATGAGTAAGAGGCATGATCCTACTCGCTGGGAAAGATACAGTCACTAAGAGTACTTGCAAAAAACACTCATGTGGATCCACGTGATGCCAATTTTTAGAAATTCTGATTGTTGAATACTTTTTAAACATTTTTCTCTGTTATAATTTCTTAATTATAATATCTTAATTATTTAAGCTGATGGATTAAATGAGAGAAAAATCTGCAAATATAATAATTACAGTTTCTTCATAAAGTGGTTAAGAAGCAGGTGCACAGAATCATTTATTCAACCACTTTTTATCACAATATTCAAAGAATTTACAGAGAAAAGAATCCAAATCAAAGCATGTTTATTTTTTTTAACAATGAAGAGCTGAAAAATACTAAAATCCTTACCAGAAGCTATACATGTGCATGTGCACATATACAGCTATTTTTAGAATGAAACAGTTTAAAGCTGTTTTAATACTTTAATAATTAAGTAGACATTTAATATTAGTCTACATCATATACTTACCAACAATTTCAAAAGCATTCTTAAATGTATCATTAGTATCTTCCAGTTTATTAACACTAATACCAGCCAAAGGTAATTTACCCTAGAAAAAATAATTTTTAAATTACAACCTATTATATATAATATATCATAAATTTAAAGAATCATTAATCTACAACCGACAAACCTTAAACTTCAGTATTTTATAACAAAACTTTTTTACACAATATACAATGGATTTAACAACAGATGATTTTTTTACTATAATTAAACTAATTAAGTAGTATTATAAGCTAATACTATTTTATTTTAACATATAAAATGTGCCTATTATTTGCTTTTTTGTGATAATTTATATTCACACTCAATTGTTGCATCATACTTTGTCAAAACACAAAGTGTATCAAGATAGTACTGTAATGTAAAAATATATTTTATGGAAAAGCAAAATATTGAGATTTTTGTAAAATAAAATTTTTTTAAATCTTTTCCCTTTATACATGTCAACTGCTTTTATTTATAATTTTTTTTTTATATTTAATAAACAAACCCATAAAAAAAGGAAGTAACTCCACAATACTCTATTGTAAAAGTAGAGTTTGAAAATTTTCTATTGAAAAAAGTCTTCATAAAACTTTTTTTTTTAATTTCAGATGATACTGAAATCATATAAAACCTTCCAAACAATACTAAAGTAAAAGAAAGTAAATTTTTTTTAAAAATCTTAATTAACTATTTTAAAAAGAGATTACGTACAGCTGTACAGGGTACTGATGGTAAATGGAGAAGAAGGATTACTGCTCTAAGGAAAGCCTCATTCCACTAAAAGATTATAAAAAGAAATGAATACAAAAAAAAACTATTACAATTTCATGAAATGTATAAATAGATATTTTTTGGATAAATATAAAATTTGGAAAACTTCATTTATAAAAGCAAAACAAAGAGGAAAATATGAAAAGATATAGCAAATGAGTACCAGTAGCTCAGACAGAATAAAATATTCAATCTAACAAAAGCTTCACAGGCTATCATCAACGAAGTTAAGAAAGATACCATAGATAAAAACTGTATGATAATACAACTCAAGATTGGGAATATGCAATGAAAACCCCAGAATCAGTAAATTAAGAATGTAATAACAAATAATGCTTCAAAAAAATTCAATTAACAACATACCTTTCTGTGAGTTTTAATACAGAGAGATAAAATAAAAGATTTACAACAATTTTAAAACAACTAGATCATTCTAGAACAATATGAAGGACTATTCCACACAGCTGTTTAGTAACCAATAAAACATTAACTCAGTATGTTATTAGAATAATTTTTGACCCGGACCCTAGAAATTCTTAAGGAGTAGTATTTTTAACTCTGTGTTCACAATATAATTATACTGTAATTAAATTTATTATAAACCAGAATTAATATGAACAATAATGATTTTTTAACTATAGCACTTGGTCTATAGTAAAGGTTTACTTTAGGCAAATCATCAAATTATAAAAAAACACAGACTAGTCTATTTAATACAGAAACATTTTATAAAATTAATTGCTGCACATTTTAAAAAGTAAAAAAAAAGTAAATTTATATATGAATAGAAAAACTATTTACAATAAAATGCCATGAGTTGCAATATATGCTAATGGAATATTTATTATAAAAATTAACTCTTTCATATTTACTATTTATGTAACTACTAGCATATAATGTTTTTCATTTCTATAATGAGATAAAAAAATTAATAAAAAATAAGGGAATTTGTTTAATAAGAAGATTGAAAATACTCAAAAGATAGACTAAAGAAAAAGCAGTCTTCTCATCATAAAAGATGGCTGGATAAAAAAAAGAAAAGAAAAAAGAACTTCCAGTTAATTAGAAAACTACATAAGAACTTAATTAAATAAGAACAGTTAATTAGATTTGTCAGTTTGAATAAATCTTAATTCTTATGCAATTTCATAACACCTCATGAAAAGCTAATTTTTTAATACCAATTTAATCGCATTATCAATAAAACAAAATTTTTACAAAACACACCTCATAAATGAAAGCACTCATACGATGACTAACAGACAACATTAACAATGTTGAAGGAAACAACACAAGATAACGGTCATGATGTTCAGGACCAACTGCAACAGATCCCATATGTATAATATCACCAAGACATGATAAATCTTCACCTTCCCAACCTCGTACACCACCACTGATTACCTCCAATTCCATTTCTTTCTGACGGCGTATAACTGAACACAATGACTGCAACATATAATTATTTCACTTTAAATTATGTTATTAATTTGCTTCTACTAAATTTCTAGTTATAAAAGTAAGATAAAAATGTTACTAACAGGATATTTTTAAATATTTATAACATCCACACTTGATTTATTTATTTTTTGAATACACACAACTGTTGTATCTTTTATTTTTTAACAAGGCATAAGTAAATGCTTCATTCAAGTTCCATATTAGCACTAATGTAGTCATAGGACTTCACTTACTCTACGTAGTTTTCTAAAAGTTTCGTTGTTCTAAAAAAAAAACATAAATTATGAAATAATGAATAAACTTCTTTGAATTTTTTTTCACAACCAGGTTCACAATAACAAAAATAAAAACTACAACTTAGATTTACACTTGCTATATCTAAAATATTTTCTTTAAATTTCCATTAGCACTGAACAACTTTTATAACATTCACAGTCATACAAATAAACACTCTGTATTAGTAAGCAAGCTAACACAAATGTGAATAACCAAATGATGAGATCAAAATCCAAGAATTAAACCTGGGAAAGGAGAAAATTCAATAATTTTTCAAATAATTAGGTACATCTATCTTTTTAGAAAACAAATCAATTGTGGCAAATTTCTTAATTCTACACAAAAAAAAAAAAAATTAAAAAAATAATGAAAAGGAATTGCAAGGAGAGCCCAAGAAAGTAACTTAAAAGGTGGCAGAAACATAGAAAATAAAAAATTAAGGTGGAAGAATATAGAAGGTAGCTGCTGCCTGTAAACAAAATCAACGGATAATGGATAGACAAAGTGGATAAATAAAATAGCCAGTGTTTTATAACAAAATTCCTTGAACATTTAAGAATAAGAATAAACTAAAACAAAATAGACATAACTATCAAGAAACCTCAGTAATATAAAACAATAAATAGCCCAATAATAAAAGCATTTTGACAAAGAAAATTTATATGAATGAATATGCCCAAATTTTCTTCAATTAATAATGGACTCTACTTATCAGTATCATCATCAGGATATAATGTAAGAAAGTTAAAGAGATAAGCAGTGGAATTACCATTTGCAGATGAGAAGCAAATATCAAATTTGAGATGGCTTTTTCATGGACATCAAGCAGTCATCCGCATATCATTATGAATCCACAAGTCAAAAGAATATACCCTTTTCTGAGCCTAGTTACAACAACTTCCTTGTATTTATCAACTTGACTAACAGCAAAGTACCATAAAGTCTTTAATGAAATGTAATTTGATTCCATCAGCACCACACCACTCAACCTTCCAGTTTTTGCAGATGAGCCTATTTGCCATGTACACAAAATCTACATAATAACAAGCTAAATAAAAGCAGTAAAACTAACATTTCTCTAGCTATAGAATCAGCATTAATTACTTCCAGATATTTCAACTGGCCTGAGACCCAGAAAAAACCTACCCATATCAATATATTAAAATGTTAAGTCATAATATGTTATACAAAAGCATTGGTTGAAGTACGCAATAAACAATATTAGTACAGTATTCATAGGTCTGCATGGTAAACATCAAATCAGAGGAAAGCCAAAAAGAAGCAAGAATGATCCTGTACAATAAAGGAACAACAATCTTTCATTTAGACCCATCAGTGTATAACAATAAATGCATATGCTTATCATTGCTAATAATTCAAAAAAGCATAAAAGCAGGCTTAATAGAATCCTTGAGCCATACAGACCTGGAAATGTTGATATGAATATTATTCAACCAGGTGGACAGAGAAAGATACAACAGAGTAAAGTTAAATATGAAGTAAGAAACGTTAAATATTGATTACGAAAGGTTAGATTGCGTAAGAAAAGTTAAAAATGGTAATTGAAACCCAAGTGAATTCAAGGTGTAGTGACTTACAAAATGGAGGGGGCAATTACTGACACAGGGGGTGCCTGCTACAGGAATTTCATTCCTGTAGCAGGCACTTAAAAACAGCATCAAACAGCCGATGATTGGTTAGATGACATCAAACAGCTTCAAAATAACAGATTAGATTAATATTTAATGGTTTGTCTAAGCCAATCGACTTAGTTCTAAAGATTTAACTTTGACAAATTTTAACTCTTGGCCTCTAGAAGATTTTGCTCAAAATAATTATTTTTACTGGTTTCTCCATTCCTTATAATGAAAAATATGTAGTACAGAAAAAAAAATTTATACCAAATAACAAGTATACTATTTTTTTTATGATGATTAAATGTTTTGTAGAACATGTAAAATGACAAATGTGATTGTGATCCAAACCAAGAACCCTATGTAAAGAAACACAGGTAACTGAATAATACAGTTTCTAATTTTACTATCAATCAATGTTCCACAAATTCAACAAAAATAAATGTCCATGTCCAATAATTACTTTGCCTTCACTGTTCACACTGAACTTTTAGATGATAAAATAAATTTACTTAACATACATACATATATTAAAAGAATTCAAATAGTATTATACTTATTATTACCGCAATATCTTTGAAGACTGAAACAGAACGTTGTGTATCTCCCCTATCAACATGATTTTCTTCTACATGTCTTTCAAGTTCTTGTAACATACCAGCATATTTTTCTAAACGACGAAATGGTTTACTAAGACCAGCAGTTAATACCAGTAACCCAGGACTTGCAGCACCATTTGATTCCATAAACGAGCCTAATTCCTGCCTATTAAAAAGTAAAAAAAAAAACTAATTAACTTTATACAGCTTTATCAAAATGATGTATAATTTTATTGGAAATATTAATTTAATTCAAAGCACTGTTCGCAGTACATTTATTATAGGATTTTTTTTTATACTGCAGAATTTTTATTAAATATTCTCATGATAACTTTTGAATGAAAGAGTAAATTGGTATCGGACCATTGTCTAGATTCTTATATAAACGTTAGCATTTTCAAAAATAATAATGCATCCAAGGGAGATCAGTTGATTTCCATACATTACTCTTAGCACTCAAGCAGAAATAAAACTATTATGATACAATAATGAGGGAACTGAAGCATTACATGTGCAACATATGAGTTTACCACTGAAATACTGAAACATCCCTAATTCATATACCAAAATTTCTAAAATACAGAAAGTATATAGGAGAAAAATTTGCATCAAAATAAACAAAAAAGGTTTTACTAACTTACAGTATACATAACTACTAAGAAAGTCTTTTATTTTAAAAAAATGGTAATACTTACTTGTATCTATCAAGTACACACACAGCCCGAGGATGATTACAACAATATTTTGTTAATACTTGTTTAAGCTGAGGAGCAATGGTTATAAAAACTCTACCAACCCTTTGTTCAGGTCCAGGGAATGAGGCAATTTCAACCAATGACTTTAATAGTCCATCATGTAAATCAATTATTTCATGAAGATTACTAATTAGCTGACTATATTCTGAATTCTTCATTCTGAAAAAATAAAAGATAAAAAAAAATACATAAATTTAAAATAAATAAAAAACGTATTTAAAATACAAAACATGAATATCTTGAACATTAATTAAAAATAACCTTACATTAGTTAAAATTTTACACATTAATTATTGAATGATCAAAAAATCCCTTTATTCGCTATTAACTTTTTAACAGTTGGAGATAGAAAATTTCAATTTTTGTAGCACTTATACAGGCCAAAATAAATTATCTTTTTATTCAACAATCACCACTGATGGAGATGTTTTGATAATCAGCTGATTAAAATAAAAAATCCACTACTAACTAAAATCAGCAAAAACCAACATAAAAAAGAGAAAAAAAATAATTTACTTACGTCTTATTTTTTTAATAAAATCTTAATCAGTTCTAAAATATGAATCGATAAAAAAAACCATGGAATAGATATGCAGTTATGACCTCCCTGAATATGCTCAAATTATACATCAATATTTTCTTGAGAATAGAGATTTTGTTTCTGCTGCATTATTCCTAAGAATAAAATCTGATGGAAAATCCATAAGATACGTTTAATGAATTAGAACTAACATTTTATAGGCTTCAATCATTGCTGTCAAGACTCTCTCAGCCGGATAAGTAAGAAATTAATTAATATATAAGAAGCCTGACAAGTAACAAACTAATGTCTGTCTGTCTGGATGTGTTTCAATGCGCCAACAGGCTGCATGGGAGTAATTTCTAAAACCTTGATGATAGTTACTAAGGTCCAGTAAGTGCTTCAAAATTAATGATTTTTCATATTGAACCATTAAAAGATTAAGGGACTTTTGAACAAAATGTAAAACACTAATTACAAACGTAATAAAAACAAGAACAGAATTAAAAATAATAAAGAACTAACATGCAATCATATTACAAGGGTCATTCAAATATAAACCAGAATTTGTTTACATTACTTTATTTTTTTTTTTTTTTTTATGTTGTTTATCGTGGGCGAAAAACATCTCCATGTTATCATCGCCCGGAATAAAATTATAGATATC
>JAAAKQ030188673.1:0-12109 GCA_010016005.3 Zanna intricata | reverse complement strand
GACCGAGACGCTACCACTCGGCCACGGAGGCCGGCAGTCCATTCGACCTGGATTTTCCAATTTTCACGTACATCCAACGTCGACCCGATAACACCAAGTCAACAAATCACCTCCGTACGCTTCATATAATACCGCAAACATTCGTAGAAAACATGAAAGGTACCGTCCAGCACCCCACATTGCGGACATAACCCAGAATCAACCAGACCGAATCGAGTCAATCTGCCCCAAAAGAAATTGCTCACACATTTCTTCGGTCGTACCCAAGAGGCACCCCGCAAACCAGCAACATCACGAAACAGATCATGCGTATAACGTTCTCCATTAAGGGCAAGACCCATCTTACCTGCTGTAAAGCGTAGCCCTGATGTTCAATATCACGAGTTTTTTCTGAAGTCGATTCTATAGGTCCGAACTATAAGGTGGGTGATCATAAATTTCCCATCCAAATGTTCTCACTAAATCACGTATCGAACCAGCAACATGTGAACGTGCATTATCGTGTAGCAAGACGACCTCATCGGTCAGCCGCCCAAGTCGCGTATTTTGAATGGCCCTCCGTAACTGACGTAGATTTTCGTAGTAGGTTTCTTCATTTATAGTCCTTCTGCCTGACATGAAATCAATTAGCAATATGCCAAACCGATCCCAAAAGACTGTGACCGTCAGTTTGTATCCAAATAGCCTTTCCCATTGGAAATGGGAAAGATACATTTCCAAAGGAAATGTATCCTTTATCGGTCTGGTTGGTGATTGAGGATGACGCCATTCACTTGACTGCCGTTCTTTCTGTGGCGTGTAATACAAAATCCATGTTTGATCGCCGGTAAAAATTTTATTACAGAACTCATCATCTTTTTCTGTAAGCGCATAAAAAATTCCAAAGCAGATCCTACTCTGATTTTATTTTTTTTATTTAACCTCCTGATTTTTTAGTGACGTTCCGCTAATACGTGAGGCACCCAACGTGCACAGACACCTTTCTGAAGCTTATATTTTCATGAACATTGCGACTGGTAACAGGTCTTGAAATATCAGGAAAAAGAAGGGCCAGATAGGAAATCACTGAGCGTCGATCTTTTCTGATTTCTCCATCGAGGCGTTATAATAATTCCTCGTTGATTATCTAGGACCTTCCCGTACGTTCTTCATCGTGCACATTAATTTTGTTATTTACAAAACTTTCACACATTCTTGGATTTTCTTTCATTCATTACATTATCACAGTACACAGCAATCAACTTCCTACGAATTTCAGCCAGCTTAACGTTTTGATGATTTAAAAACATATGACTCTACGTATTTCATAGTAAGCGGCAACATCGATTTCCCTATTCATTTTATAACGTAATAACTCACTCGAAATCAAAGATACTACAACGCGACAACTCACAGACAACAATGCAGTGTATACATTATTAACGTGGCCATGAACGATACAAATTCGCCAACTTTAGGGAGAGAAATTTCTCAGCGGTTTTTATTTTAGAGATATCTCTCGTATACACATATGGGCTTTGCTGCCCGCCAACTTCACAATCCAATTGTTGCACCATGAAGATGACGACTCTCTTGATAGTATTGTGTTTAGTTGTGGTTCAGCATTTCATCTTAGTGAAAAAAAACTAACACATAATATTCACATCTGGGCATCAGAAGATTCCCATAAACTTAAAATGTAAAAGAGACTCCCCAAGTGAGATGTTTTCTGTGCAATATCCTGATGGCAAGTTTACAAACCTTTTTTCCACTTGTTTATGTTCTTTATCACAGAAGCAACCATAATCTGAAGTTTTTATTTGGTTATTAAGCGTCATGGCTCTTTCCACGATTGCAAGATGGACCAGAGAATTTCTTTTGGCAACAACATTATGAGCCTCCTCCTCATTGGCATAAATCTACAAGGGAAGCGGTTGAATGACATTTTCCATAACCACTAGATTGGTTAGCATCTCCCTGATGACATAGCTTGTTTACAGTGGCCTCCAAGGTCACCCAGTCTGACCCCATATGATTTTTCTCTTGTGGATTTGTAAAAGATCTTGTATATGCATTTCTTCTACTGATGTACTCAATTTGGGTGCAGGATTGAAGCATCTGTTGCTTTCATTAAACTAGTCATTCCATTAAAGTATGGTAAAAAATGATTTTTGGATGCATCCCATATGATGAAAGGTACTCACATTAAACAATTGTACGGAAAAACTGCAATATTTATTCTTTAATTTTATTTACGATTCATTACTGTAAGTCAAAGTTAAGAGAAATTAAATAGCTTTTAACACCCCAATATTACTTTTTGTTCACTTTGTACTTTACAGATTACTGTAAAATACCACAATGTCCACAATAGAGTGGTACCATCTCTGCCTATCATTCAGTATGTTCTGGATTCTCAACTCTGCATTCTTCACATGCTTCAAAAGTTCATCTCTCATCAATAGCTGTAATTAGGTAGCTAGCCTGTAGTTACTTGAAAAAGGAAATAACTATATTAAAGATATTTTTCTATTGCTGAAAAGCCTTTCAAATTTAAAATAATTTTCAAATAAGTGGTAGCAGTTATTACAATCTCTATTGTTAAGTTTTTATATTTTTTTTTTTTTTTTTTTTTTGTATTTGAGGCTAGATAGTTATATGCAATATTATTTCTTTATTTAAATAATGAAGTAATCTTTTTTGTCATTTTCTTGTGAGTTTAAATAGTTCACTTTGATAATGTGCCAGAAAGTGGTGAAAATTATTGAAAACCTAATAGTATTTTAATGAATCAAACCTATTAACTAGTAGCTTTAATAATTTAAGTAAGCTAAGGTATAATTTTTAACTGAGATGTTGAATGACCATTTCATAAACTCATGACATACTCGGTTGCTTTTGTGAGCATCTTCAGTTGATAAAAAATTTTTATTTTATTTAAGAACTTGCCAATAAAACAGTTGGTAAATATAAAGTACAAATGATACTTGCATATTAATCAATGATCATTTGCATAGATATTTTTTTTAAATCTTAGTGTATAATGTACTGGAAAAATAGATACCAGTCAAGAGTTTCTCCAGTTAGAAATTTTCCACTCATAAATAATTCCCTTAGCATAGCAATCATACATCATTAAATTAATGTATTTTCTTGCATATATACTGAAATAATAATTAAATTTTATGTGTAAAAATACTAAATAAACAAAGAACAAATACTGATGTTTATTTTGTTATGTGGAATGGAGGAGTTTATAGCCACTTTTTAAAATGGATTAGTACATAGGTTTGTGACCAAGCTTATAATGCTATAATTCCGAAAATATGGCAAATAAAAAAATATTATATAGTTTTTCTAGTGTGATTTTCTATCTTTATACCTAAGTGAATGATATCATTTACAAAATAGCTAATGTAAAAATTACCTGCTGTAATATTATTGTAGCATGTAAGTAGCGAAAATATTTATTTCTATTAAGATTATCAAACTTTTTATTTTAAGGTATTTACGTTGGTAGACGAATGACAGTGCGTTAACATACAAGTAGTAAAATGAGTGATGCGCGGAAAAACTAATTGCAATTCGATTGGAATTACAGTTTTACAACATTTAAATTTAATATAATCGTAGGTAGCTAATAAAATTAAAAAAAAAAAAACTATATGTTTTTTCGAGGTGTACGAAGCTTGCGAATTTTAACAAAACGTTATACTAAGTATATAAGACAATAGAAATCTATTAAATGTTGTAAAAATGTTACAGAAAAACAGTTCGCTTTTCCTGTTTTTATTTTAGTTATAATCATAGACTTAAGACTTTCGACAATTAGACTGACCAATATTAATCGACCATAAACGTTACCATTGCAACATTTTTCCAATTGACAGTTGAAAAAATTGTTATGAACATAACGTGTCTGCCAACATCAGGATGTCAAAAACTCAGAAATGCTATGAAGTTTGTTAACATTGACAATTAACCGACGCTTATAATACGTAAAGGTAAACAAACAAATTTATACTCCCTGATCTAATGAGTTTTTATGTAAAGAAAATTTTTTAAAAACTATAATGACATTTATTAAAGAGTAGTCAACTACCTTATTACAGTAAATTATTTTGCCTGTATTAATATATTAATATTTTCTTTTTTCACACACTTTTAATTTGTTTTAGATATTCTTATCTTTTAAAATTTTAAATATCCGTTTGTGAACTGCATATTATATTTTTTTGAAACGTATAGTTGTTATACTGCTTCACTGCTACGATACGCGAATTTGCGTAATTTTACATCATACTCCTGTGTCGCGTTATGGTGGAGTTGTGTGTCTTTGTTTGATGTGCTGATGAGCAAATTATGTCTGGGTTATTGATAGATTGATTCATTGGACTGACATCTTTACAGACAACATAGAAATTGGTATTTAATTTTTTTAAGATGTAATTGTAATGGTAATGTTTTAGATTGAAAGATGTTCAAAATGTTTTCTGTTTGACAGTTCTATCCCCCTCTACTGTTTGTGTCGCTGTGTAATGGTGTTTTTTTTTGTTGATCTTTGTTTGCTCTGCGAGTTACGGTGTTGAGATGATTTTAATTCCGTTACAGGAAGTTAGTATTTTAAAATTATTATTTAGAGTAACTTTATTGAAATGCAATGTTCATTTAGCGTAATTGTTAAGGAATCCACTCTGATTCATTGAACGTTAGTATGTAATATTTAGTTCTGTTATGAAATACTATTTTCATCGCCGGAGTGTAGTCGATGTAAATTTAAATTATGCGGTGTTACTTATTTTATTATGCGACCTGTTCACTATTATAAAATGTTATGTACGTTTTATTTTTTATGTCGTTTCGTGGCGACACATATATATTATTGCGTTATTTTACATTTTAACTAATGTTTTGATACGTGCTGATAAAGAAGCAATTTATCTGAATAAGGTTATGTTTATGTTTTTTTACAAGGATTTTAAATTACGATATGATTAAAAAAATAATGAAATATTTTAAAATTGCTGCAGTTTAAATAAGTTGTTTTGTTTGTAAATATGTATATATTTATATTGAAAATTTTATTATGATTAGATTGCTAATATTGACTGTTTTTTAAGTCACTTATCTGATTTCTAAATAATCTTGTTTATTGGAACCAGTCATTGTATGTTTTAATGTGATCTTGTCTGATATTGACGTTACATAAATAAAATTAAAATAAATCTAGACTAATTTATTCATTAGATGGTGTATTAATGATACAACTGCCTACATGATAATTTGTAAAATAAAGAAAGTTTTTTATTTAGAAAAATGGTGTGCTTTTAACATGTTTTTTAATTCATGAGTAGTATATAAGATTGCTGCTTGAAAATTGTACATTAAAAAATGATTGCCCTTGTTTAAAATTTTCTTTCGTGATGTGTTTGTAGAAAATTATGATGTAAATTTTAATTTTATTGTGCAAGAAATTTGTTCTCATATTTTTAATTTTGTATTTGATTCTTTAACATGAAATGGAAATTTATATAAAGCTGAAGAAACCAGCAAATTTGAATTATCAGTAACCTATCTATAAAGATCATTTTGGAAAGTTATCTGTAACTTAAAATCATACAGTTTGAAAAATATAAAGTAGAGTTAAATATAAACATCAAATAGAAAGAAGTAATTGCATTTAATTCGTTTATTAATCTATTTATTAACCATTTTGGAATTGCAGTTCTATTTAAATATTTTCTTACTTAATTTGCACTAATTTTCTATAAAACATTACTCATTGTTTTCTAATCTTGCCTGATGAATATTCATTTACAGTTAAATTTTGTTATTACTTTTTTTACTATATCCTTCTTACTTAGGTTTCAAAATCTCTCTCAGAATTTTTCTTTTTTCCAATTCTATTTCTTCTTTTCTTTTTAACAATAAGCAAGCTTTATTTAGGTATTTGGTTTAGTAGGTCTATTGCAATGTCTAATTTTTTTTATAGACATTGTTTTTTCATCATAGCTTCTACAATTAATAAAATGCTAGTTATATTTTTTTCTTATCTCATTTAGAGAGAAAAGGGGGGGTTAATAAACATTTTATTCTTAAATCGATTTATGTTGTGGTTTTCCTGTTTTTGTTGTAATGATGGTTAAGATGATGCAATTTCTAGTCCTATGTAATCAATCAAATTCTTATTTCATTTGATAAATAACTATTCTCTAAAAATAGTATTTCTGTTCCTGGAGAGGTTTTTTTTTTCTTGTAAAAGAAAATTTAAGATAATTGTTATTTACATATTAGTTAAAATTCTACAACTTTTCATAATTTAGTTTTTATAATCATAGAACAAAATATTTTGAATATATTTTAATTGCAATTTTTTTTTCACTACTTGTAGGAATTTTTATTTCTCTAAAAGATCTATTCAAATTAACTTGAATCTTTTTTTGGGGGTCATTCATTTATTAGACAAATAACTGTGGAGGCAAATCAATTGGCAAGAGAGTTATAATAATAAAATTGAAAAATGAAAACAATAATATATTTTCAATTTGAATATGGATTTTCACCAGTTAAACCAGTCATCCATTGATTAGTTAAGATACTGTAGAACAGTAAATTGGTGCCCCTGTGATGACTTTTGATCAGCTGATTGAATAAAACTGTTTTCTTTATAATTTCAGTATTATCATTTTACAGTGGCGAGTTCTCTTGAAGTTAGTGAATTAGTTGAATAGCATACAGTGATCCATTCTCTACTTTCCAAAGGGAGAAAAACGGTAAACATTTACTCTTGTATGACTAAACATTATTGACAAAGTTGTGTGAATTGTAGGAATTTTCACAAATGGATATAAAAATTTAAAGAGTCAACCTCAGTGTGTGATGAACAGTGGTTTGAAAGAATAGTAACTTATTACAGTTAAAATAATAGCTGAAAAATTACATCTAGATGTTAGTTCAGTTCATAAAATTATCACCAACAAGCTCAAGATGGATTCCAAGAGAGTCGAGAGGCCACCATAAGGAAACAAGACTGCATGTGCACATAGCTGTAACAAGCAGGAAAGTTATGTTTTTTGCACAGTATTGTAATTTGTGATGAGACATGGTTTCACCATTATGAACTGGAATAAAAAAGATAAAACATGGAGTGGAAGTACACAAGTTCCCCGTCAAGAAAAAATTCTGAACCCAATCAGCAGCAGATAAAATCATGATGATAATCTTTTGGTATGCAAAAGTTTTCTGTTGATTTTCTGAAGATCAGAGAACAATAAACAACACATAATATTTAACATGCTTTTCAACAAAATGAAGTCATCAGTGTTGGGAAAACTCCTGGATCTCAGCACATTCTGTGTTGAGATCCAGGAGTTCAACTAATCAGATGTGCGCATGTGTGTGTGTGAACTGAAAAATATATTTTTTTATTTTACACAATTTCTGAGCTACCATTTATCATTTTATTGAAAAAAATAATATTTTTTTTAGTTTTTAAATTACAGTTTGTAAAAATTGTTTCAATATAATAGTTTCAAATATAGAGTTTAATTTAAGTTAAGTTTAATTTAGAGTTAATTTAAGTATAGAGTTTTAAATATAAAATGTATAAGTCATGTTGAGTTGAAAGAAAAAGTGTTTACGACATTTAACTTTAATTTTTCTCATGTAGCCAACTAATAATAATAATAATAATACACTGTTTATAAAATATGCTGATCTAAAGTCTGATTAGTATATTTCATACTTTTTAATCTGAGCTGATCAAGACTAGTTTTATGATATAACAATTTTGAAGGAACATTAATGGATGGAAAGTTTGTCCGTTATACTCCCAGTTTAATTATTTAAAACCAGCTTTTTGATGTGTCATCATGCATTACTGAATAGTAAATAATGAATTTTCTGAAAAATGTCTCATTTATATTTTTTATAGTAATCTTTAAAACATTTCTCAGAAATTTAAATAAATCTTTCTTTTTTAATTTTATATAAATTAAGGGTAGCTGCCAAAAATTATTTTGAAAAATAAAGGAGCTGCCATGCATATCTGGTTTGATATAAAATTAATTAGTGTAGAGAAATAACAAAACTTTCTGTAGAAAATAAAAGAGATAACACTTAGAAAAACAGTGGCATTTAATACTATACTGTGTGATTACATTCCTCCAATTATCACTTCTTATCTATTATAAGAAGTACAAGTTGAAGATTTTAAACGATGCTTCAAGTGAAATTCCTTACATATTTGTTTTATAATTACATTTTTCCTCCCCTTCAATTTTATTTTCTTAATCAACATTTCTTTAGTAAGTAAATCAGAAAGAGAAAATACTTAGTTATATCACAAGGAAGGTAAATGATTTCAAAAATAATTCTGCATCAAAATTTGTTGAAAATCTTATTCCATTAGTCCTCTATAAAAGAAAATTTGGATTAATTCTTCCAGAACAAATAAATCACTGATTAAAAAAAGAATCAGATTTCTATCATAATGTAAAAATACATTTTAATGAAATGTGTATATGTTTGTGTATTTATATATATTTTCTTTTTTAACTGCTTAATTCCTTGTATTGTTGAACAAATGTAAATCAAGATTATGTGCATAAAAACTTTGGAGGAGGACAAAAGATTGTGAAACTCCTATGGCTATTACAAATATTGAAAATTCTGTCATAATAAAAATAGTTTACTTATCTATCCTTCAGTAGAATCTTAATGTAATTAGTAAAGATCAACCTTTAATGTGCGGATTTATGATCATTAACTTCTTTTTTTCTTTTTTTTTCAACTTATTACAACTCCATATACCATTATGGCTAAAGGCTGTTTTACATAACTTTTGGTCAGGAACTTAACTTTTGTACTGCTTAGGCCTTATATAACAACTGACTATAGGTAAAGATGGTTTTTGGACTGATAGCTCTAGAATATATAAGTATAAGAGACCTTTTGTACAGAACAGCTGCCTCACAGAGATTATATTCAAAATTTAAACTTAAAAAATAATAAATTTGATTTCAAAAAATTCTTATAAAAATAATGCTATTTAGTTCTTCTTTAAAGTTTAAGTTTCTAAATTAATTAAGGGTAATAGATAATGGATAATTATTATTTGATTTTAATTTGCTCATAACTTAAAAAAGTTATAAGTTTAAAGAATAATTAAATAGTAATATTGTTTTGTGTATTTATTTATTATTTCATATCATTAGCATCTAGTGCCGGCCTCCATAGCTGGAAGTAGCATCTCAGCCCTACATCCGGAGGTCCCAGGTTTGAATCCCAGTCAGACATGGCATTTTTCACATACACTAAAATTCATTCATTTCATTCTCTGAAGATATACCTTAACGGTGGTTCCGGAGGTTAAAAAAAAATTAACATCTAGTAGAAGTTATTACAAAATTATTTTTTGATATTTGTTAAAATAGCTAAGTTTCATATTTAAATTTCTTTAAAATGGTTAAAGTGTTTGTTTTTTTTTTTGCAAAATTTATTTATTGTATGCAATTCAAAAAATTATTTTCATTTTTTGACAAAATTTTAAGAAATTATTTAATACTAATCCCTTTTTTCTGAAGTATAAAGCACTTCAGAATATCAGCTATTATTTTAATAATATTGGTTTAAGGGATCGACGGAGTAATATGCTTCCCTCATATTAATTAATCCTGAAACTTGCAGATTAAGTTTATTTTCATTGCTTAATAATTAAATCTTATAATATTTCTTTGAATAGTATATAACTAAAATTTGTAACTTATAAATTTTTATGAGTTATTTATTATATATTTTATAATTCAAATTGTAAATAATAATTGTAATTTACAATTTATTTTTCTGTATATGTATATAAGCAGAGGTGAATTTTTTTTAATGATATTTGACCACTTATTTCCTTAAGCTGTCACTAGTCTTTTAAATTTTGTTGCTTTCTTTTTTGTACTTTATTTTGTTATGTATTACTGATTAATTTTTATGTAATGGTAGCAAATAAATAAATAATATAAAATTCATTGCATAAAACTTTTGCAGGCTTTTGAACTCAGAACCTTCCAGATAAAAGGGAGCGATTTTCCATTCTACCGCTGAATAGCTTTTTTTTTTTTATTATTAATAAAAAACAAATTCTGTTATTGACAGTGCAAGTTATATTTTAATACACAGAGAACAAAAGTATGATTTTTCATAAAACATTTTATTAATGTATATATTTATTGAGAAAGAAAGTTTATACATTAAATGAGTTCCTGTATCTGCATCATTGTGATATATCACTGTTTGGGTAATATTTTGCTTCATCCCTTATTGTATATTTTACTGTATTCTTTACATTTCTGTTTAATTGATATCGTTACTATTTTTGTTTTTAGATGTTTAGTCATTATTTTAATAAAATTTTTTACAAATTGTTGGTTTACAGCCAAAATTTAAGTTTTGGCATGCGTTCATGTTTACCCCACTCATACACTTGGCTTTGTTTTGTAAACATACTTTTATTCATTTACTTTCATCTGAATTAATTTTGTGTCTCCACTTGTATTAGTTTTATCAGATAGATTATGTTTTATTAAGGATTTCATATATATTGTGAATTTAAGTTAATCATTTTATGGTTTTTGTTCATCAGGTAGGTACTTTTTTGAATTTTTTTTATTTAGCATTCTTATTGTTTATGGATTAAATTTTTTTTTACTCTTAAGAAAACATTAGTACAGCGTAATTAAATAAATTTTGAATTTCACTTGGAAAAGGAGCTCTTATCATTACCTCATAATTACTAGTTGAAAACGACTTTTAATGTTTTCTAATTCTTATCCTTTATTTTGGACACATCATACTTTAATAAAAGGAACCCCCTATCTCATAATTTGTGATCAAGATCAACTTTTAGATGTTTCCTTGATCCAAGGAAAGATAAAAAAAATGATTTTATCACTTTATTCCTTACAATAAGAAAAATTTGGCTTTTATTTCAGATTTTTTATTCATATTACTGGGAATGGAACTTGTTAAACCATAGTATCCACTGTCTGGATTTTTTTGCTGATTAAAGAATTTAATTGGTTACTAATCTACTTGGGCTTATGACCTTTACTACAGAATTTAATAACTGCAATAACAAATGAAAAATACTTCAAATGTTGTATAATTATACGTGATAGTTGTATCAGAAGTATAAATTAAGAAGGTACATTTTAATGTATATTATCTTAATATAACTCGATCAAAACAAATTCAGAATTAAATAAAGTAAAATGATACTAACCTTATTTTTTCATAATGTATAAACTCAAAATGATAATTAAAATAAAACATAAAATTTACAATTTTTTAAAAAAACTATAAAAAATGTTAAAAATTAAAAGTACATATATATAAAAAAATATGATGTCAATTATGATGAAATAAAATTAAATAGGATAAAAACAAAACATACTGTAGTATGTTTAATACTACAAATACTATAATTTTTTTCGAAAAGATACTATACTAAAGAAGTCACTATAGAAGATACTACAGTATTGGCTGACCAAATAAGTAGTATGTTTTGTTTTAATCTTATTTAATTTTATCTTAATTATCATCAATTTATATATATATATATATATATATATATATATATATAAAACTCTTACTTTTAAAAATATTAATTTTTAATATTTTTTATAATCTAAAAAACTATAGATTTGAACAAATTTTCAACTTTTTAAATTTTTAAATCGATATATTATATTCTAATTATCCCTTTTGAGTTTAATATGTAATTTTAATTACATTTTAATTTTATAAAGAAAAATTACAACTGATCTGGTTTGCCACAAAAGTACTAATATAAACATTATGAAAATACAACATGAGTGTCATTTTACTTTAATTCTGTACTTGTGTTGATCAAGTTGAGTTATATTAAAATAATAATTGTTAGTATAGAGGTGATGAGGTAGTATAGTATAGAGCAGTTATGTCAAAGATACGGGCCGTGCCCATGATCGCAATGTGTCACAGAAAGAAGAATCATGTTTTTTAGAGCTTTTAGACTTCACTCTATTCCTCTACGGAAGTTTTAAAATGCGCACACTACATTTATAAGTAATTTCAAGGGCAGCGCGTGCCTAGACAAGCG
>JAAAKQ030188640.1:0-12109 GCA_010016005.3 Zanna intricata | reverse complement strand
TTTTCTTATTTTTAGATATAGAATCCGTTTCCGAGAGATTGCCGTGCAATTTTGATACACTCTGTATAACATTTTGTACTCATATAATTTACCCGTATCGTTACCTAAATTCTACAGGCAATTAAGTGAAAGGTCAAAAACGTATGATATCTTTTTTCAGCTTACATACGAAAAATCTCAGGAACGTTTCCTAAGTGTAAATATTATTTAGAAAAAATTTTAATTAGTTTTGAAAAAATCAAGTTATATGACAATCCAGTGAGGGTATTAGGATGGTTGTTCAAATACCACAAAAAAACGTAATTTTTAGAATGTTTCTTTCTCCAGGCATAAATTTTGATAAGGTATAACAAATTCCACCAAAACCAAAACAAACCAGCCATATTTACTGAAGTCGTAAAATTCGGTTACGAAAATTAAAGAGATAAAAGAATAAAAAAATTATTCCTCTGTAGATTAAACGTAGTATAATAAAACTCAGAAGTAGCATAGAATTATTATTTTTAATTATATTAACAAATCTAGAAATGTTGCAGCATTATTAATCCAATCTTTTTTACCTTAAATTGTTAAAATTTACAGAAGCGAAGCTTTTCAAGTGAAGATTCTTAATTCAGGTTTTGGAATGGGGAATCAACTGAGAAAAAATTAACGTGGGAAAAATCGTCACGCCGAAGCCGCTAACACAGTCCAATCTAGAATCATGTTCAAATACTGATACTGTTATTCTTTTGGTATTTTATCACGCTCATATTTAAATATTTTAATTACAGTTTGGATTTTAACCGTTGACAGATTTAACAGATTGGATTTCATTACTAGTTCATATTTCTTTTAATAAAAAAATTGTATCATTTGTTACTTTGCGCTTTAGTTATTTTGCACCATTAATAATTCATATAATACTGCGTAAGTAGTTTCGCTTACGTAGTGTGTCCACGTAAAGGGCAAACTCTTTTTAATTTTTTTTTTATATATTAAATCGGTTTAATAAATTTATTAAGATAATACAGAAACATTTATTATATGTTGAATACGATCCGCAATACTTCAGCCCCTATTCTTTACTTGAGGCAAAAACGGAATTAATCAGTCATAGAAAGTTCAAAATTTAGGATCATAAAAATAAAAGGAAGCCCTAAAACAGGTTTCTTCTCTAACACTGAACTTATTTTAAGTAACAGAAGATTTAAATTCTACTAAGGATACATGTTTTACCACTCAAAATCACCCAAATAAGTCGTCGGATTTTTGTTTAATGTTTTACATTACGGGAACTGGATTAATAAGCGAATTTCCGAATACACATATGCAAAAGTTAATTTAGTTCGATTTTTAATGTTGCCAATAAAAATCCCAGTCATTATAATAAAAATTTATTTTCCTTTTAGTTTTTAATAACAATGATATATTCTAAAATTCTAAGAGTATGAGATTAATTTTTATAATTTTTTTGACTCTATTTTACTAAATTTTTATAAATATATCAAACAACCACTTGAACCAGAATGATTTTAAAAATCAAAATTAAAAAGTAGGTAATCTTTAAAAAATTACATATATATATATATATATATATATATATGAATAAACCTAAATCAATCAGTACCGCCTGCTTTTATGAATATAAAATTCTCTTTATTGTTCATTTCTATTTTTTAACTATATTATTTAATAATTTCTTTTTAACTTATTAAACCAGGAAAAACCTAAAAAACCCTTTTTTAGAGTGAAAAAAATAACAAGACCCGCATTATTCTATAAAATGATACGTGTGTGTGTGTGTATATACCAAAAATGCTATAGTAAATAATGTTATACAACTGATTTCAATCAATTATTGAAGAGAGAAAAAAAAAGGTAATCATGCCAACTTAAACACATGGAAGTATAAATTTAATTTCAATAGAGAAAAAAACAATTGAAAAAAATAATCACCGTATAACAGCCTATTCACATTTGAACTGATTAAAACAAATAAAAATTTATTCCAACCCGTTGATTTTATCTTGGTAAATAATTACAAAAAGGTAAAAAAAAAAAATCTGATGATATTTTACGAACGAAAAAATACAAAATATTCATTAATTACTGGAATCGATTAATAATACATTAGAAATTTTCATATATAATAAATTCCAAAGATAAGTGCACTTAGAAAATTATTAGTGTTGAAAATTTAAAATATTACATATCTTGCAAAGTGTAAAGGAAGGTAGATAAAAAATATTTCTTTCGTAAAATATTAAAACGCGTCGAAAAATATAAATTTATATATACATAATACATAAATAATTAAGAACATTACTCTAAATAAAACTTAAAAATGAATTTATATTTAAAAATTAACGAAAAAATTCTTAAAAATCTGACTTTTTGTTATTTTATTTTGTATAATTTTTTGCACAAGAAATAGATGTACAAAACGCTAATAAAATGAGAAAACTAATAAGAGATATACGAATACCTTATGTATATATTTTTTAAATTTAATATTAAAATTTATTTTCTGTTTATAAGAAAAATAAATTGGAATAATCGTAATTAAATTAAATAATCAAAAAATAACTAGTAGGCCTTAGACATAAGCATCAAGTTTAATCAATCACTCATCATTGTGATTCACTGCGTAAGCGGGTATGAAAAATATACCATTACAGTCAACCTAACTTCAAATTGAAGTTATGCTGTCTGTTGCTGACCTTAAATTGAACTAAATCCTAGTAAAGGTGATTATTTTTATATGGATTTGAATACTAGATGGTGGATATCGGTGTTCATTTGTGGTTCTTGCCCCTCCTCGGAGGAGCTACCCACCCCGTCCCTAACACCTATCCCTACCGAGGGCCAGATGTGCGTTGCACACAGCCGGTCCTCTCCCCCATGCGCGACCCTCTGAACTCCCGAGGGGCTCCCATGCGTCCTCGGAAGTATCCCGACCCAGGACACTCTTGCGTGTGCCCCGAACCGAGGTATCCTCAGCAATTAGGCTGCCTCCCTGGCTCTACAAGTCGCCACGATTCGCCCCCTGACGCACATCTCGTTTTTTTTTATGCATCCCTGATGCCCCGTGGCATCGTTCCTGTCATATTCACAAAGTCTATATTTCATCGGTACTTCGTCAGTCAGTACCGACGAGATCCTCTTGCCCTTTCTGTTTTTTGCGTGAGTTCTTACCGCAGTGGTTTCATCAGAAGTTACGCAATACAAAATACATGATAATAGAACAAATAATACATCAGAAAATATGAAGGAGAATGGGAAAATCTATGTGCTTGCAGTCTTGTTCCCTGTTTAGTTCTTCAGTCCCGTTCTAGTACGAGAAGTCATCGTCCTAGTACCCATACAAACAACTGTACAACACAAAGATAAACATAAACTAATATAGTAACAAAGACACATTAAAGATATGATGAACACCCATAAAGTAGCTCTCTGGCCTGTTTGACTGGGTTCTTGATCTAATCTCCACTCCGTTCTTAAGTGGCTGGGTTTAAATTAACCACATCTCTCAGGAATAATCAACCTAAGACTGTGCAAGACTACAGTTTATTTTTACATTAACACATATCATTCTCATTCATCCTCTGAAGAAATACCTTACAATGGTTTAGGAGGCTAAACAGAAAAGGAGAGAAAGAACTTAAATTGAGCAAACACAGAAACGACTCAACCAAGCATCAAATTTTTGCCTGCACTATTTCAGATACACTACTACAGCAAATCTAAATTTCAGTGAAACGGATATTGTAATTTTAGAGATTTTCGAGCCGCAAAAGTTTGTACGTGAATGGTATTTTCCTAATCCTCATACCTCAAAACGTAAAGAAACTTCATTACCACCTACCAGTCCTACCGTATGACCGAAAAAACGCCTTGAAGAGGTTATGTTGTTTGTTATCGACCTTAAATTGAGCATAACTCAGGAACAATTCAACCAATCGTTAGAAAATTTTCACATGCACAATTTCAGATCACTGTTGTAATATCAAGATTAATATACAAAATTTCATGATTCCATCGACTTCAAGTTAAACTTGTTTAAGTGTAAGCTAAATTTATATTTAACGACCAATTAAATCCGATGGAATTTAAAAACGAATACGTTTAAATACAGAATGCAAAATACGTTTAAATGTCCGTTTTAAACTGACATTTTAGTATTTATAAATTTAGGAAACCGTAATCGAAAAACACAAAAACTAAGAGACCATACTTTCTGTTACATTTTATAACAATTGGTAAAATAAAAATAAAAATTTACACGAAATTAATTTAAATTTTAAAAATACATACAATATTTATTATAAAATATGAAGGTCCCCACGGAGGTATGGATAGGTTTATGTATTTTGGGAAAATATGTAACTATGGGTTGCTGTTGTAGGGAATATTTACAATTTTTAATTTTGATATTATATTTTAATGGTATTGGTAAAAGTCGTTATTAATAATCCACTGTATATTATACAGCCGATAAATTTTAATCAACAAAACAAAACAGTTATAATTAACAGACGAAAATGTTAATTTAATACATAGCATAAATTCTGCGAAGAGGTATACGCTTTTGACTTTGTATTACTCGCCCGTTCCCCCACCGATTCTATTGAAAGGTTACAGAACGTTTAAGGAAGGTTCTAAATTGTTCCGTGAAAATTTTAACCTTTTAGGATTTATTAGAAACAAAATTAAAAATAAACAATTGATAATTAGAACTAGACTAATTAAAAACAGTTAGACAATTAGTCTCGGTTATGATCGATTACAAACTTATTTTACTTAATTTTAACAGTTGTTTAATAATACATCATCTGTTTTTAATCATTTTTGCTAGATATTTTACTATTAATAAAAAAATGAATGGGTTTATCTGAAATTAATGTTTTTGTTTGAAATCCACCATTTTGTTTCTATAAATCCTAGAAGGTTGAAATTTCTACAGAACATATTTAGAACCTTCGTAAAACGGTCGGTAAAGTTTCAATATAATCGGTGGGGGAACGGACGAGTGATAATAAATCAAAAGCGTTTATCTCTTCATGGGACACACGGTAAAATTTTAAAAATAAAACGATTAGGTATCTAAATTACCTTTTTTCTTTTACTGATTAATAGTTCGTTTATTATTTTTAATAATAAAAAAAAAAAGAACGGATCAGTTTCTTCAACAATATTAATGTTATTAGAGTATCTGTAATGGTTGTTAATAAACGATATAGACATTTATTGTAGAACTATAAACATAAAAGGTCGAACTGTAATAACTATTAATAGATTAATGATGATTTTTAGTGACGCTTTTTAATTACTTATTTTTAGTAAATATGGAATCAAAACTTGCGATCACCGTGTACATGACAGACCGGTACCCCGGTGAGTACCGCATTATTATTATAATTAATATAATTAACGAGTTATTCAGAAGAATATTACGCTTACATTTACAGAACGTTTATAACACTTAAAAGTCAGAATAAACAACAATAAAAAAATTATCGTTTGTTAATTAAATAAAATTAATTACAAATTAATGCGTAAAAGGAGATATTAAAATCATATATTTAATATATTTTCCAAATTGATAATAATTATAATTTATTTTAATACTTAATTATTTTATTACGACTAAGTAATTACAATAAACAAAACCGTACGCATGTTTATATATATCTATGTAACGTTCGCAAACAGTAAACGACATTTAAAGTAACTTTTGGATGTAGGTAAGTGATTGCAATCAGCGAGGGCTAGGGTGAACAAAATGAAACAATTCATAAAAACAAAGTTAAAAAATATGGAGTATAGGTAGAGAGAGGAAAGTTTAGCGGAATGGGAATACCGAATTAAACCGAAAACAGGCGAAGTTAAACGAAAAGCGGTACGCGGATCAATACGCGGCATGCGGCCATGTGGCTCCGTTCAACTAAGGGAGGGGGTGATGAATCAAGTAAAAGTGTTGCCAATCTACACGCGTGCACATACCGTTTTGATAAACACAACTTACTCTAACGTTTTTCCTTATCCGCAACATTTACAGTTGGCAATGCCTTTTTCATGTTTAAGACTGCATCGCACACATTATACGATACGCTTTTTCTGTTACCACAAGGTGTAAACAAGATTATGGTTTTCTTTTTCTCGACGACTCTTAAACTCTTTGTCTATTATTATTATTATTAAAATAAAACATCGTTAAATTACAATCACGTGTATTAGAAACACGAGATCAACAATAACGTAAACAGAGTTTAATAGGAAATAAATATTTTTTTTAATGAAAATAATAATTTATTATATAAGACTAAAAATGGTTAATGTTTTTTAACTTAATTTTTTTTTAATTCTCAAGGTCATTAAATTTAATATGTAAACAAAACATTAAACGGTCACATAAATGTATAAAACATGAAGCTCTAATCAATTTCACAACCAAATCGGTACGCTATTAGTGTGATAAATATACATTTAAAATCAATCATTTTCATAATAAATATATATAGAAAATAAATATAAACCTTATTGGTTCATAAAAACTAAACTATAGTACTAAAAATTCAAAGAAAACTAACACACAGACACGCACGCACAAACACACACACACACAGACCGTGTGTATTTGTCATCAAATAATATCATACTATAATAATATTTGTTCAACAAATAATATCTGGATTAATTTCCATTCAAAATTATATTTCGATATTATTGATTATTTACATCCATATCAAAAATTTCAAAATAAAATCATAGCATATAAAATAGTTTTAAATTAAATTTTAAAAATTTACCATATTAGAGTCCACGATAATTTTTTAAACTAACTTTAAAAAGTAATTAAAGATAATAAAAATTGTCTAATCTGTTTAGCACAATATTTCAAAATTTGTAAACACTTATTATAGTTGTAGTTTTATAAATATATATATATATATATATATATATATCTGTAATTTTACATAACCTTAAAAAAAAAATAAAAATCTAAAACGTTTTTATTAGATTAATAATTAGATCTACAGTTTTTTTGTTGTGCAAGTTGTCAAATTAAAACAATAAGAATATAACTTGAGTGTAAGGAAGAATTTTAATAAGAGATAATAACTGTCTCAAACTGAACGTTAATGCAACATTAAAATTAATAATAAAAAGATTATTTCGACGAATAAACAGATATGACACTAATTTAAAAAATTGGAAATAAAATTGCAAAAAATTCACATCAATTGGTACGCAATTTAAAAATATAATCCTCTCACAGTAATTAGTTTTTAAATTATAAATTTCTAATAAAACTATAAAATAAAAAAAATGCACAATGATAAGAGTTCAAAACTATTTCCACCTTAAGAAAGCCTCCCTATGAATAAAATAAATAAGAGTTTTCAAGTAAAAAGGCTGAAGCAGTAAAAAAAAAAACCGAATAATCTTATTTTTTAATAATATCAATTAATTCAGGTTAAAAACTGTTAATGCCTGAAAACGGTTCATAGATCATAATACAAATTTGACATCGATATATTGAAAGTTACAGAACTTCAATTCAATCGGTGAGGTAAAGCTATGTGTATAAAACAATACATTAATTTATTCATTTACGCTAACTTTCTTAAACTTTATTATAATTGTAGTATACCTGAAATAAGGGAAGAGACAATCAAATATGATTTCTCTGAGAGTGATTATTTTCATAAAAAAATCCAGTTCCTGTGATAAAAAAAGTAAATGTTACACTTGTAGGGGCGAATATCACTTGCATTATGATTTGCAAATTGTGAATTGTATTTTGGTGGGCTTAGCACAACGACAAGCAGCGGCGTTTTTGACCAATAATAAAAAAGCAAACAATAAAATCACTTCGCTTCTCGTTTTCTTTAGAAACACTAACATGGGATGTTTGTTGTTATTGAAAATTATATTATTATTTCAAATCGAATCGCCTACAACCGTTACGGTTACCAGACTTAATAAACATACTGGTTGAAAAAAAGTAGAAATAAAAAAAAAATTCTAATAAAAAATTTAGGACGGGTGCTTTTAAAATTTTTTTCAAAAATATCATTCCTGGTTGTATTATTTCTTATACTAATTTAATCCTTTTCCTGAAATAAAACAGTTCAAAAAACTTCCTCATCTACAATCCGTTTATTATTATTATTATAAAAAGTATTTTATACAACCAATCCCTGTAGTAACACGCAAGTTTTTACACAAATTTAAAAAAAAACTGTTCCTTAGATACAAAAGCCAAATAACGTCTTCTAAGTAGAAATATCATTACACGCACATAAAACATAAAACTTTACATTAAAGTTTAGGTATTTTTGAAGTTTAAAAAATATATAATAAATATTAAAACGAGGCAAATAATCCATGGGAGAGGGAGATAATTATTCTACAGAAAGTAATAAATTCCCTTTGTTTTGGACCACTGTAATATCCAGATTACTTGGTGTAATAATAAATTTTATCAACTTTTTAAGAAACCAAATATTTTTAAATTCTACCTGGACAATACAATGATTAGGTTGGCTGTTTAAATTTATATAAAATATTTAAAAATTTTGCGAAATTTCTTTTATTATTTAAAAAAAAAACGAAGAAGAAAATTTTTTATTAATTGATATGGATTCATGCATTCCGAATCGTTAGCACAGCTAATCAATTTTTATTTTACAATACTTGAATTACATCTTACAATTTGAATTATTAATTTATTTTATTATTTCTGTTTGTAATATTAATTTACTTACGTTTTTCTTAACTCTATTATAGAAAGAGTGAAGATCTCTCTCTCTCTACTCTTTCTATAGAAAGAGTAGAGAGAGAGAGAGAGAGATATTTTCTACTCTCTTTCTTTTATATAGAAATAAATAACATATGCGCAGCATCACAGATAGAATTTCATCTTTAATTTTACTTATACATAACTTTTTAAACTTAACCAAAGATCTTTTTAAAAGATATCTTTTTAAGAAATAACCGAAGTTTTTGATTACTTCACAGAATTCTTTGAAAATGATGAAGAATTATTTTACCAACCGGATAATAAAATTTGATTAATGCAACTTTAACGGAAAATATATTAATATTTTAACAAAATAGAATACTTTGGTTTGCAGTCGATAAAACAGTATACGTGTATGCAGCCATTAATTACCGGACAATTTTGTCGGGTATGTAACGTGCTCGGTAGTAGGTTCTTTTATTTGTGTCCATGTTATTTCATAACGACTCTAAAGAAGATTAAAGCCATTTAAAATGTGAGGACGGAGAAGGATAGAAAAGAACAAATGTATAGACGAAGCGAAAAATGAAGAAGGGACCCGGAGAATGAACGAGAAAAAAGTGATTAAAAAGTCGCGACAAAAGCGATTAAAAGTAGAAAAAAAAGCGAAAAAAGTAACTAAAAATACGAAAAAGCGATTAAAAGTTTTTTTAATTAAATAGAACGATTCGGAATAGAAAAACTAATTAGTCGAGAAATAGAACGAAGGATGTATAATCGGTAAAAAAATTCAAAAAATAGTAAACATTATAGACCTCTTTCTTTTTTCTGTTTTAGCCTCCGGAACTACCATAAGATATTAACATCAGAAGATGAATAAGGATGATATGTATGGAATGTGAATGAAGTGTAGTCTTGTACAATCTCAGGTCGACCACTCATGAGAAGTGTGGTTAATTGAAACCCAATCACCAAAGAACAACGGTATCTACGATCTAGTATTCAAATCCGTAAAAAAATAACTAGCTTTACTAGGATTTCAACCTTAGAACTCTCGACTCGAAATTAGCTGATTTACGATGTCGCGTTAACCACTAGACCAGCCCAGTGGGCAAACATTATAAACCATCTAAATGAAAATTAGAGCTATCAAGATTTTCATAGTTAATTTGTGAACAGAGAAGAATGTAGATAGACATGATGTCGCAGAATAAACTATGATGATGAATTTTTAGATTTAATGAAATATAAAAGAAACAATTATTTAATGAAATTGTTAAAAGCTAAATTTAAACAACAAATAATCAGAAATTTTATATCCAACTTTTAATATTTTCGCTACCATTTTTATTTTGAATTTTAATATATTGAAATATTCTCCTGTATTCATTAATCAAAATGAAAATTCAACTTAATTAATGCCAATTTAATATAAATTTATTAATATTAAAATAAAATATGAAGTATCATCAATTAATTAATTGCAAAAATTGCTTATTTTCTGTATAGAAAACATAAAAACAGTAGTTTGGTTCATATTATACTTAAAGAATTGATTAATTGCAGCACTCCATCTATCATAAACCAAATATAAAAAATTAAATTTAACTTAATAAAACAAGAAAAAGCAAACAAATAATAAATTTATTTTTTTATCAATTAGTAAAATAATTTATAAAAATACAACAAATAGAAACTTGTGCACTAGAAGAAATAAATAATATAAATTTACATAAAAGTATATAAAGCTCTTTTTCTAAAATTGGTTTAATTTCACGTTAGAAGTATTTAAAAAAAATTTTTTTTTTTTTACTAAAAATAAAAATTATTGCAATGTGCAAAGTAGATTTAATAGAAGTAGAATGTCATAATTCACCACCTCTAGATAATAAAAGCATTTAAAAAAATAAAACATTAAATGTAAACAGTAAAATAGCAGTCCCAAATAAAAAAAAAAAATAATAATAATAATAAAAAAAAACTTGGGTAGAAAATACATACATCTCTTAAAATTAAAATGCACGATACATTTAAAAACATTTATTAAAAGAAAATTTTATCATAGTGGCAAAATGAAAATATAAAAACTACATAAAAAATAATTTTCTCAAATTTTATTTGAAATTATGGACAGAATTTTATTTTTATAAAGTCAGAATTTATATTTATTTTACTTTAGAATTTTTTTTAGATTATAACAGAATATTAGTAAATAAGAAAATAATGGTAATAATATATTATTAAGTTAATAGCACACTTACTAATGCTGATGGTAAACAAATTATTTGCTCCTTGACAGATTTAAAAAAATTTCAGGATCGTTTTACGATATCAAAATTAAAAAAAAACAACTAGTAACTTCTAATTCCGTTAGTAATTGCTGAGGAAGTATTTTTATTTATTTATTTTTAATAAGAGTTGATTCGGAAAAAAACAGCGATAAAAAGGTTAGTGAAACCAGTAAAGATGTACAAACGGTATCGGAAGGTAGGAAGCTGCAGGTTACTCTAGGCGGCTCGGATAAATCGAAACTATTTATCAAAAGCACTATATGTCTAAGAAAAAGAGAAACCCTGCGTAATCAGACCTTTGTATTCCGTTTTAACTAAAGCGGTTTGAGTTAAAGTATACTAATCTTATAAAACAGTATTGAGCATCTTCTTTTTTTTTTTTTTTTTTTAAGTAAATTTTTAACTAAATCAAGCCGAAGAAATTATTATACGAAGTTTATTAGAAACCCGATTTTGTTTTAAAGAAAAACAAATGGTTTTTCGTTTTAACATTTATTAGACAAAAAAAAGCGAATTTTAAATTATAAATAAGAAATTTTCCTTATATTAATATACAACAGAATAAATAAATATTGGATTTCTTCTGAACTTTTTTTTTTATTTTATAAAATAGAGGTCCTTCTTTTCCAATAATCAGATACATAGTTTGGTTATCATGTAAAAATCGTTAGCAAAAAATTTTTTTTCCCTTTAATTGTAAACAATTTTCAAACAATTGTTGCGAATCAATCACACTTATCGGAAAGTTACATTTATTTTTGCAATCTGTAAATAATTAGGACGAATCTAATCCTCATAATACTGCCGACTTCCGTGGCGTAAGTGGTAGCGTCTCGGCCTTTCATTCGGAGGTCCCGGGTTCGAATCCCGGTCAGGCATGGCATTTTTCATACACACTACAATTCTTTCATCTCATCCTCTGATAATATATATACCTTAATTGATATATATACCTTGGTTCCGGAAGTTAAACAAAAAAAAAAAAAAAATCTTTGTAATACACATTACTGGACACTATGAGTGAGAACTTATGACAATTTATTAGCAGTAGTACTTCTTTCTTTCTTTATCTGTTTAGCCTCCAGAACTA
>JAAAKQ030188618.1:0-12110 GCA_010016005.3 Zanna intricata | reverse complement strand
TGTGTGTGTGTGTGTGTGTGTGTGTGTGTGTGTGTGTGTGTGTGTGTGTGTGTGTGTGTGTGTGTGTGCATGCTTGTGTGCCTAAGATCGTCTACTTCGCTATGGTCGTCAAATATCGACATGTTCTATTTATGTCAGTCCTAAGGTAAAACCCCACTTTTAACTTAAATAATTTAATAATTTTTTACAATTTATCAATCTATTTTTTAAACATCCTCCGCGAGAGATAATGTGCAAGAAACATTCATATATTAAACTTTTTTAAATAATTTTAAATTTGAATATTTTGGTATTCTAATGACTGGTTAATTAAAATAAGCTAAATATATAATAAGAATAAGGTACTTTTACAATTGCCAGACTATTTTTAAAACGCCCTCTGTAAAAGATGAGATGCAAGAAACATTCATATCTAATTCGTAGGTTTGGTTCGGTTTTTTATGGATTAGTTTAATGGGTTACGTTAATTTTTATTTTTTGATAATATATTTTATTATGAATAACCGGTTCCAAGGGCAAAATTAAATAAACTCTTTTGTTTCTCAAGGGATCTTTTATGAAATGATTGCCCAATAAAAATGTATTGATCATAATAACATAACGATGTATTGATCATAACAGTTTTTTCAGAAATCAATTGCACGAAGAGAGAGATGGGGAGTTAGTTTATATATATGGCTATTAAAATGCTCAATAATATATCGACAAACAATACGGCACTATTACCTATTATGAAGGGATAATCGACCTAAGTTGTATTTAGAAATATTTGTATAATCCTTCATTTTGTTCCACTGATAAATGATTAAATATTTCTTCTGCTTGTTTTTACCCGTTACTACACTGCACTGATTTTCACTGAACTTAGATGAAACTATTATTTATGATTTATGCTAAAATTTAAATAAATTTTTTTAAAATTTTCAAGGAGAATCCTCTTTCAGTAACTGGACATGAGAACTAATATAGAAGTTCTAAAGGTTAGAAGACATAAAAAAGGTATTTTGAGCGAGACATAAGCGTTTTAATTCTTTTATTCCGTTCAATAACCAATTCAATAAATATCTTACATTTTATTTTATTCTAGTTATAGTAATGATAATGTTTTACAAAATTTAACAAAATCTATTCTAAATAATCATTTTGAATAACAAAATTTTAAAGTCTATAATTTAAGTTTTCTTATTTTCTTTTTTTGTTTAGCCTCCGGAACCACCGGAGGCTAAACAATACCTCACATGAATGTAATACCTTAATACCTTACCTCTGAAGTAATACCTTACGTGAAGTAAGGTATTACTTCAGAGGATGAATGAGGATGATATGTATGAATGTGAATGAAGTGTAGTCTTATACAATCTCAGGTCGACCACTCCTGAGAAGTGTGGTTAATTGAAACCCAATCATATTTTTATCACGTTAGGATCAGTTTTTTAAACTATATATATATAAGTTTTGGTTTGATTAAATTTAATAGAGCAAAATAATTTTTAATCATTTGGTAATTTACTTTATAACCTTTAAGTTAGGTATTTTACTTTTAACGTTTTGTTTATTACAGCACAAAAATCATCTCTTAGAAAACAAAATCGGAACGACAGATATTGTATATGTAATATAATCCGGTAGCTACAAACTCATTTAAACTTAACTTTTATACTTAATGACAATAATAATGGAAATGAGAAAACAACTGATTAAATTAAATCATATTTTTTCCTAAAATCCACTATTTCTAAACTCGGTTAGAAAGAAGTACTTATGAATCTTAACATTCATTGAATACTTCTGCTAGTTATTTTAGTACTAATAATTTTTAGATGTATTTTTAAGTGAAAATTTACTACTTAGACAAATTACTTGAATTATCTTATAAAATAATTAAAATTAAATTTTAACAGTTCCCTTAAAATGCTGATATTTACTTTATTAATTTTATAATTTAATCACACTTAGAAATATAATTTTACCATAGTATAAGTTAAAAAATTTCATTATTTAATTTGTAATGGCGTAATTTCTTTTCTCTGTGTACCTCTTTTATGGAATTCCTTTCAGTGGATGTATATCATAAAATATATAAAAGCAAGAACGGTTTGGTATGTAGTGTCATGTTTGTGTGCGTGTTGTTCGTCCGTGAGAGAGTGTTTTCAACGGCGTTATATATGGAATGACAATACCGCAGCTTCTGGAATTTAATGCATAAGGCCTTCTCAGAATAAAAATTTCAAGAAATGTATTGCGCGAAGCAGGATATGCTAGTAAGAAAGAGAGGACAAGTGAGAAGAATGAAAAGAGAAGACAGGAAGTAGGAGTCTGGAATTTACTGGTCTCAACAGAAGCAAGGGGGTTGAAAGAGATAAAGGAAGTCAAAGGAGTCGTAAAGGGCTGCGGCTGTTCGGGGAGGATGGTAAAGGCAGCTCAAATTAGAGCGTCAAGAAGTCAACCCCCTTTCTTTGCTGTGTTAAAGAGAGAAGTCAACCACGCATGCTTCCGTATAATTCACGTACCCATGCGAATGATACACACACGTGTACGCGCGTCCATACGCAAACGTACACTTTGTCAATATACATACATACACCCGCACACAGACATACACACTCACCCACTCACTCACATATTTCTCAAGTCTGGTTAGGTCTTGGAGATCTTTACGAATGCACTAATTGAGTACTATACTGGTACGAAAATCCCTAAACACAGCTGGAGAAAGGGAGTAGAACTAAGATTCCATTTCAACTTCATAACAATTTCTCACCCTCCCGCATATGCTCTTCAATGACGTCGGTGTAGTTGTGGGAGCGGAGAATCATCTCCTGCACTCGCACGGTACATCTTCCCTAATCTGCTAGTACACGACACTGCTTCACACCACACCACTCCATCACCCTTTCACACCACGGTATTCGCTCGGTTTATACAGTACTGTACTGTTTGCTTATCTCAACCCGTGCACTTTCATATTTTAACTCCCACTCCTAACCGCATCCTTATCCCGGCAGAACTGGAAGTTTGTATAGTGCACTATATTGTATTCGTACGGGTCTGTTTGTGGTAGCACAGGTCGATACAAACACAATACTAGCTCCGACCTTACACTTAACCTGTCCCTTTATTTTAACTTCTCTGACACTACTACTGATTTCTTCAAATTATAGTACTTATTTAAAAAAAAAAAAATCATTTTCTCTCTTCGATTAACGAACCTAGTATAGTACGATAGTACCGACTATCATTAAAATATTGTTTAGTTTAACCTTTCTTATAAGTGTATTTGTCGTTCACCGTAAAAATCATTTTATCTAATATCCTACTACTTATTATTTTCTTAAAAATTTATTTATTATATTCAAAAGAATTTTTTACAAATCCTTTTCAGATTTAACGAAATTCCGGTTTTTTTTTTAAATCACCTGATAGAAACGAATTTGGAGAAAAAATAACTTAAGAACCTTGAAAACTAAAACTACTTTTAATACATTTATTAAAAAAAAAAAAAAAAAATCTAATCCATCTGTACATTTGATTTGATTTTTTCAACATAAATTGAAAATCTTTGAACTAATAAAGATAAAAAATGTTTCGATTGCTAAAGACAAGGTAAATATTGTATCTGGGTTAATAGCATATTCGACGATTATCATATTAGTATTAAGTATTTCGGACACGTGTATTCACATTCTTTATTCTTACGAAAGTTTATTTACCCGTACTGAATAATAGCATTTCTCATTTATACATATTTTCTTCTGAATAACAATAATAAACTACATTCTTAAACACAAATCTAAGAAGAAGAAATTATCTTGCGGCAATCGACGGAGTAGGTCGATTCTTTCTTATCAAAAACGCATTTAACTGCAATTTAGCTACGTACAGAAATGGTAACGAATTATGTAAGGATTTTTTCACGCTTCTTTTATCGGTGGAAAGATCAAAATGCTGTTATTTGAATCGTTAAAGCGTTACCGGCTTTAATATATAATATTTTAATAGAACTTTCTTACGAAAAACCTTTAGTAGGAGAGATTAGAGATGTCGATTTTAAAACGAAAAAATTTTGGAATATTCAACGAGAACAAAATTGCAGAATCGATACAAGATGCTATCGAAATATTGCTTCATGAAGAGACAAATTTCGAAGCAAAGCAGAGCGTATGGACTCTTTAAAGCAATGATGGTATTTTAATACGGATAAACCGTTATAATCCTCTTAGGCGTTAAAATCCTTTTCCTAAATTTATTCAGTTAAAAAATGCAGTTATTAATATAAAAAATAACGACGTTTATTGTTTTAAGTGGGTAATTCTTTCAAATAAGTGCGAGGTAGTCATCGCGAACGGATTGGTAAGCGATATATATGATTATCTGTGAGATAAATATAATTTTCAGGTATCTGTGGCAAACGTTTATAAATTCGAAAAAAAAAATAAAGTTCTGTAAACGTATTCACCGTAGATGAAAACGAAAACATCATCCCGACCAAAGTAAGCGACAACGAAAAATATGATCATTTCGATCTCCTGCTGTTAGTCGAAGGCGATCATCAAAATCTTTATTTCATTACAGATTTCGAGAAGCTAATACTCTCTCAGTTGAGGAAACATCATCATGGACCAAAAATCTGTAAAAGATGTTTCATCTATTATGAAAATAATAAAGACTGCGCAAGAAAGATGGAATAACATCTAGAAAAATGTTGGAGTAACCCTCCCGCAAAAGTCATCCTCCGCGAACTACAGGAAGAAAGCTCTAAACCTACTTCAATTTAAAAATTATCATCATGCGCTTCCAATTCATATAGTTTGTTATGCGGATATCGAGTGTATCTTAAAACCGTTCGCGATGTGCTACCCCAACGCCAAAAATTCATATTCGGTTTCCACACAGCAGCAGAATTCTATGAGTTATTGCGCCTATTTCGTAGCCCATCAGGACGCGTTAAACTCCAAGTACAACTTGCAAAGAACGAATAGAACGTTTATTCCCGTTTCTATCCATAACACCTCTAATTACGATTCTCATTCTATCGTGAGAGAACTGGGTTACGATGAAAAACGAATTACCGTGATCCCAAATTCTACCGAAAAATACATTCCCTGTTGGAAGAGAAAAAATGATCAGATTTCTCTGCGCTTCATCGACACGTTTTCTTTATCATCAATTTTTTACACATGGCTCCAATCTACAGTACTCAACAAGTTTTTCTCACTATTTCATCATTTCCTCATTCGCCCTGATCTATTCTGAAGATTCTTCTTGCTTATTTCCTTTATAATTATATCCCAAAATTTTTTCTACAATATTTCCGAAATAAATTTTTTTTTTCTTTTTCTCCAGCTGAAAAAACCAGTGAATAGGCGAATGGGGTCGCCCGAAAAACGGGATTGTAGTAGATTAGCTTCCAACTATTTGGAATGATATTCATTAATTCTACTACTTCAAGGGTTGCAAAAAGTATCACTCATTCTCATTACTCTCTCATTCACTCGTTCAAGAAAATCTTTCAGAAGAAACTATTTGTCGGCCTCCAAATGATTGAAATAAAAAAATGTTAAATTCGAAGGATTATAATTTCGGCTGAAAAGAAATGTGACTATATAGTTTAATAACATATTAATAAGTATGTAATATATCCATCTTTATTATTAATCGTCATAACGGTACGATTAACGCTTTACCTGCCACGAAGCACAAGTCAGTTTCTCCTAAAGATTCCACAAACACACAAAAATAACTAACTTTCCATACCAGGCTTACCAGGAAAGGGGAAGAAAAAATTGGCTTGATACTTTCTTCACTGATTGACTGTACTGTTAAAAATAAATACTACCAACTACCAAGCCCACCGAAATGCTAGTGGTGTTCAAGCGTACAAATGAGATCTTTAAAAAATAAAAAAATTGTAGTCTCTTAGACGACATATAATTGAAAGTGTGTTAGAAAAGATATATTCGATATCATAGAATTGCATACATATTTGTAAACTACAACTTTCAAATAAATAAATCATCTAAGCAATGTAGTATGAAATAGATATTCTTAATTTACCAATTCTTTTTTTTGGGGGGGGGATCTGAGGGGATTTAATAAATAAATGCGTTTTTGGAAGTATCTCCCATGATCAATTATTTTACAAATACATTAAAAATGTACGGGTATAGTTTTATAAATATAAAATAAAATTTGATGTGTAAATTGGAATACTTTGTCCAATTCATTAATAAATTATACTATTGAATTATAGTTATTAGTATTCGTTAAATCAATGTAGCCAGTATGATAAGCTTTGTTATCCCTTCACTGCTAATTTAAATAATATATCCTCTATAACACGCTGTGAATGCATTAGCTTGTTTCGTCTGTTTTTTTTTAATTTATTAATATAATGTTTTTATTGTATTTCTATATGTAATATCTAGTTCAACCTCTAACATATTATATCTTCGGTTTTTTGTTTTTTTTTTGTACTTGTAATTTTATTACTGACTCATTGTATTTGACTTTCTTCATCTCTTCTATATATAGTGGTTATAAATTTTTTATTGAAATTATTTCGATTAGCTATTTGTTTTATGTGTAATATTTCCAAATTTAAATTGATTTTGTTATTTTTTAAATAAAAATACTGTATCAGTGATATTATATTTTTTCCTTTTCAAGATCTCTAATGGTGAGAAACTGGTTTTATTAAATAATTATTTATTTGTTTCCTTTTATTAAACTGGTTTCCTGTACACATAGGTTTTATTATTTGATCAGTTTAGAGCCTTTTTATATCTAAAAAGCTGACAGTTCAATTATTTTCTAATACATAAGTAAATTTTAATTTTTCGTCAAAAGTATATAATTTATTATTACATCAAATTAATATTGTATAAAGATATTGGCAGAGAATTTTTCTTCCGCGGTGATAGAAGCCGCTGACGGTTACATTCCCCGCGGTACTGGTCGGGAGAGAATTGCTGTTTGGTGGACTCGGGAATTGACGACGATAAAGCGGGCTGTGGGCCGGCTCAGGAGAGCTGGTTAATGCGAGGGCGATCCTGATCGGCGAGCAGCCCTTCTTGCGGAGTATCGTTGGAAGAGGACCTAGTACTTTCACAAAATTAGGTCTTCTAAGAGTGATTCCTGGCGCTCTTTTGTGCAAGAGTAGGGCAATAAAGTCCTTGGTCGCAAGCGGAAAAAAGACACTCTTCTGTCAGCTCTCTCGACCCAAGATAGTGTTGTTACAAACAAAGATCGTGTCCTCAATCTTCTGATGAACGATCTGCTTCCAGATGATACCGAGGCCGGTGAGACTTCGTAGCATCGCCGAATTTGTCGGGAAGTTGCAGGTTTTCGCTGTGAAACTCAATCTTCTGAGATTAATTAGGCGGAGGTCCGCCAAGTATCTGCAGTCTGACCCGAAACAAAGGCCCCCGGATATGATTGCATTACTCGGAGCTCCTTGTTAGCACGTTACCACTTGTTCTTGGCCCTCTTACCAGAATGTTCAATAGGATGCTTTATGTTGGATACTTTCCAGCTTGTTGGAAACGCGATGAGTTGAAATTGCTCTCAAAGACGGCGACAAGGATCCCACCGTAAGTTCTTCTTACTGGCCTCTGACGTTCTTGCCCATAATAGATAAGGTTTTCGAGAAGGTCTTGAACATCCGCATCAATAACAGGCTCACATCCACTAATCAATTAATGGACGATCAGTATGGTTTCCGCCCAGGCAAGGGTACGGGAACGCCATTCTTGTGTTTTTAGATATAGCTGTGGCTAGTAAGTGCAAGTACGTACTAGGAGTCTTCTTGATATATCTGGGGCCTTCAAATATTTGTGGTGGCCCTCTTCTTTGTTTCAATAGTAGCGGCGTGGTTGCATGCAAAATGAAATTCTCCCTCTCTCAAGCTACTTGAACAACAGGACCATCGTCCTCGTGACGGTGGTTCGGAAATAGGAAAGACCCTTTCATCAAAAGTCTGTTTGCAGGGCAGTGTTCTAGGTCACGTCGTCGAGTTCGATTCACTGATGCGGTTGAGATTGGCCCGGTGGCTGCCGTATCATCACTTATGTCGACGATGGGCTGCTGCTGGTCGAAGGAAACTCGCGATTGGAGATAGAATCCCCAGCAACACAGGCATGTAAGGTCATGCAGTTGTGGAGTCTTCAGCATAAAATGGTTTTCAGTGCGGAGAAAACCATTATGATGTTCTTGAAGGGCTGTTTAGCCGCGACTCGTCACCCACGACTCGTGATGAATGACCTTCCCATTAGGTAGGTCACCGTTCAAAAATATCTGGGTGTCATCCTTGATGAGAAACTTCAATTCAGGGAGCACCTTCAGTCGCAAGGAAAGCAATTGACGCTCTCTTTGGTGTTCGTAGAGTGATCCATCCCGATTGGGGGTTGAATTTTCCTATCATGCATATACTTTACTAAGGTATCTGTGAGGCGATAATGTTGTACGCTGCGCCCGTCTGGGCTTATCGTATGCGATTCCAAGGCTATAAGGATATGTTATTACGAGCCCAGTGTCTTCTGTTGTTAGCAGTTGTGGGAGGTTAAAGAACCGTCTCGCGTAAGGTAGTCTTTGTGATCGCTGGCACTAAACCAATTGACTTCCTGGCTGCAGAACGTAGCATACGGTATACTTCTAAGAAGGAAGCCCTTCTTACCCCTTATGCGAGAGAGAAAAACTGGTTGAACGTACCAGAATTGTTATGAAGCTTGAGAGAAGCTTCTATATCTGTGGATCAATTGGAAGACCAGCAGAAATGGACCATTACCGATAAAAATTAGACATTTACAATCACTAAAAGCTTGTTAAATTAGAAAACTAGACGCGGGATTCATGCTTCCACAAACTTGGCTAGCTAGTTCAGAGAGCAACGAGTAGGACGGAATGAGAAGATCCGAAAAAAACCTAAATTTTCCGAAAAAAGCCTACAGCGAAGGCAAAGACAGTGAGTCAAAATTCACTGATGTAAATGTCGAGGCATTTGCCAAACGAGGCCAGGCTGAAGACTGTGACTGTATAACGATATTGTAAAGCATCAGTATGTCATCCAACTCGGACTAGAATATTACGGGTGCATTCTTTGCTATGTTTCACTATTTCGTTAAAGTTCTACGAGTATATTTTTCCTGAAAAACTTGTGAACCGATAGATAAATCTTCAGGTTTACCTAGAATTTATCAATTTACTTATGGTTAATATAATTTCAATAATCGGAAATATTTGTTATCGAAATTATTTCCGTTTAATAATAAATTTTATTGTTTTACCTAGAGATAAAATTACAAATACTTTTGGTTATTGGAGTTATATTATTAATTATCGTTGTCTTTCTGTTTATTAATTTTTTTTTTAAACAAGTTACGTATTGATTTGTTTATATGTTAAAATACTTGTTTTTTACATGTATACACTAATGTTCTATTATCTTTTTTTTGTAGTAAGATGTTTTTAAACGAATCACATAAAAAATGAAACATATTTTACCCGCTAACACCCATTTTGTATTCCTTATAGGTGTTACATTCTAATGTATTAGCAATCTCTTTAAGACCAATATGTATGTTAAATTTTATTGTACAAACTAAAAAAAAAATTATGTTATAAGAGCAATTCAGTTCGGCGTTCTTTCTTTTTTTTAATTTTAATGTTTTTTGAGCTTAAACGCTATTTATTTTTCATTCTGAAAACTAATTCTAACTCATACGCTACATACGAGTTAATATTAACAGTCAACAAATTAATAGATCGTAGACTGTTCAAAAAATATTCATTAAAATAATTAATAGTAATGTATTTATCATTATACGTTATACATCTTGACATCACCTTATTCTGAGTCAAATTTTCTAACCACACAGTCCATGATAAAATCTACGGTTTGTCTGGGATGATTAAATATCGACTAAAATCAATACAATTTCAGCCACCATAGTTTGATTATCAAAGGATGGACATTATCAGAAGTTTTAATTTTTGTTTGTATCAAGACGCCTTAAATATTTCGCTTTTTCAGTTTTTTCTTTCACTAAGTTTTATTTGGAAACTATAAAATTAACAACCAACATTAAACATTACTCTTAACAAATAATTGGATTCTCAGTGATATAAATAAAAAATGTATAAATATTTTGGAAGAAAGTATAAAAATAATATTTTTTTCCTTATAGATAATAAAGAATCTTTATATATTTGTGTAATGTACTAGAATGTGTGTAAACAATTTTACTTCTTTTTTACTTTCTTTTTAATTATGCTTAATTTAAGCCATTTTGTCGTAGCTAATTACAATAATTTACATTTATGAAATTATTAATAATGCCAGAGAAGTAAATATTGACTATAGCATGTACAAGCAGACAGCTAAACCAAAACGATATAGTTCTGAATCCGTATTGCACACTATAGTAGTTTTATTGTATATAAGGATATACATGGTAAAAGACTGAGGACTATCTGTGACGTGACTGGCTATGTATAGATTAGACTCTGTTGAGAAGTTAGAATTTACTTATGCTTGCCGGTCGCGTATAGCAGTCCACCGACTGAATATAAATTTGATCATTCTCGCTGCTGCACTTCTCTACATCGTCTCGTTCCACCTCGTGTTCTAAACAGCCCTCACATCAAATCTTCACAAACTTTGCCGGGATAGGAAGGTGAAGAAGACCTTCGACTTTTTACATAACATTTCTTTTTTTATTACATTTTATACGAAGATAGACTGAGATACTAGAGGAATATAAACAGCAATACAATCAAATTATTACTGTCGTTTTTTGGCTACCACCACTTCATGAACAGAAGCTATTAACTTCTTTAAGTACTTTATTTGTATACTATTCATGTATCCACGGATAATAATTCTTTGTATTTCGTTATTTTGAACAAGATAATAAAAATATGACTTCAGTCCGTTGCTGAATTTTATGTTTTATTTAACTGATGTAAATAGTGAAAGCAAATTTATAACTTCCTTTTATAAATTTAAATTAAGATGACTTTAAAAAAATTGTTTTATAAGAGTACTCTTATTTATATGTTTATTAAAAAAATTAAAAAAAAACCGTTATAATAGAATAGATTCAAAAATTTAAACCATATCTCGTCCTGGCCGACGTGTTATTTTTTTGTAGATAAGATTATAGAACATATTATCAATTATTAAAATGAAGGTTTTGTTAAAGAAACTAATATCACCTACGCTTCAAACGCATATGAATGACAAAGATCTGCATTTAGCATAGATTATTATTAATTAATTTTAGCATAGATTATTAATAGCTTAGAGCTGGTTAGAATGCAAAGATTCCAAGAGAAATAATTAACAATCTTTAATATAGATAGATTAAAATCGTACAGTAATTCTTCGGGAGATGATATGGAACATTAATATAAATTCCTAGACCGCTCCCCAAAAAATTAATTTTAAATTTAATGTATTTTTTACTTGTAAAAAAAATAACTAAAAATTTTATATTCGTTATTTAGTTATACTAAATAAGATCAAAGTTTTTAGTTTTTTCTAATATTTGAACGTAAATTTTGCATTTTTTACAATATTTTGTGAAAACCCTATTGAAAGGAATTTATTTTAATATTTGCCCCGATAAATTTTACTTTAATTTTTCCTGAATATTTATGATGATGTTTTCTTTCAGGTAGGAAAAATTTAAAAATTTCGTTATTGATCAGAACGACGGCACGTATTTCATTTACCAACCGTGGTTTATGAATTTTATTTATCTTGCCTGGAATCGGTGCTGTTGAGCGGATAATTTTTGTTTATCCGAGCATACCTACTTATCATACTAAAAATCAGCAATATCAGATATAAAAATCTACCAAAAGTTGATAATCATCTGATTACCTGGTATTTTCTATAAAGAAGCTTCTCGTTGACAACTGCATCCCTGATTAGTAAAACAATATTCATAAGTAGTTCTATTTTTCAGTGCGATAAAACTCGAACAATGTCAATTAAGTCTACAGCTTCCATCGTAATCTTTATCGTCAGAATTTATTTTACGCTACCTTTTTTTTCAGCCGACCACCACTAAATTTTTCCTATTGGTTCTATGCTTTATTTAACCCCTAAC
>JAAAKQ030188607.1:0-12110 GCA_010016005.3 Zanna intricata | reverse complement strand
ATCTGTCTGATACCTTGCAGTATCACCAGGTTTTTCCATGTGTATATTCTTCTATTATGATTTTTAAAATGGGTGTTGAAAATTGCTAAATTATACTTCGTGCAAAGCTCAATAAGTCGGTCGCCTCTTTCATTCCTTTTACCCAGCCCATATTCACCCGCAATATTTCCTTCCTTGCCTTTTCTGATGGTTGCATTCCAATCTCCAATTATTATTAAATTTTCATCCCCTTTCACATATTTAATTGCTTCCTCAATTTCTTTGTATACACACTCCTCCTCCTCATCATCATCATGGGCATTTTTAGGCATATAGATGTTAACAATCGTTGTCGACTTAGGTTTTACTTAAGTCAATGATTCTATCGCTAAGCTGTTTGAAATATTCTACTCTCTTCCCTGTCTTTTTATTCATTCTGAAACCTACATCTGCCAGCCCTTTATTTGATACTGAATTAATTATTTAAAATCACATGACCAAAAATCGTTTTCCTCTGCCCTTTTTTTTTTTCTTAAACGACGATGAAAGAATGCATTGACGCATGCCTTGCAGGGTCTTCGCAGGGTGTCTAGGGCTTGAAGCCAGAATGATAGCCGTCCTGACCTAGCATACAGCTAAGTGGGCACTGGACATGTAGCCATAGCGACCATGAAACAGTGTTACTCCCCCACCCTCTACCGACTAAATCTTCCCCGCCGTTTCCCAGGGGCGACTGGAACCGCCTTTCGGCATCTCATTAGTTAGCCCTGAGTGTCGTGGCAGCAGATTAACCTAACCTTTTGCCCTTCTCGCTTGGGCTCCTACAGAGGAGCCCCCCTTCGAGGTCCTCCTGGGCTCATTGAGGCATGTCAACTCCCCGCTTGTGGAGTTCCTCCTCCAGAAGACTACTCATCCCACCCTACTAGCCTAAACCTAAAGGGGCGGCATGAGCATTTGAAAATGCACGAGTGCCCCTCCCCCACCTGTTCACAACCTCTCAAACCAAGAGGGGCCTGAGTGCTTCATCAGAGTGCCCCGACCCTGTTCACTCTTGCTTGTGTTCTGGACCAAAGCATTCTCAGCAAACAGGCTGCCTCCCTTGCCCTACACGATCGCCACGATTCAAACTTCCCGTGTTTTTTTTCTTTTCTTATTTTTTTTTTTTTTTATAACTCGCTGTGGCACCCTCTATATCTAGCCTAACTAAACCTACTTACACCCATTCTTTGACTTAACATAAATAAACTATCTTACGCCTTGAACCCTCTTAACATTTTTTTTTTTTTCGTATGTCTGAATTTAACCTAAATACTTAACTATCTTACGCCTTGAACCCTCTTAACATTTTTTTTTTCCTATGTCTGATTTTGATCAGGCCAACAGCCTGTCCCCCAGGCTGCTGGGGGACCATCTACTGAACCGGAGATAGCAGATAGCGCTATGCTAATTTGCCTATCCGCTTCTATGTTCCTGCATCCAAGCCCTCACACACCAAAATCCGCCTGGCCAGGGGATGGGCTGGGGAGAAGGGCAAACAAATCAAACAATCATTAATAACACATGATATACAGGCAGTCCTAAATCTAGTGAATACGGAACCGAGTACAGCGACCACATGACGAAATGAATACATACAAGTGAAAAAAAAAAAAAATAGCATTAGTCCAATAGTAAATACATGTATCAAATCATAAATAGAACATACATAGCAGAATATAATAATCAAAGTAGTGATCCTTAGTCAAAGACGCCTGCTACCCTGAGGCCTGCTCATCCAACCTCGCTAATTCCTACTACACCTACATTTAACCTATCCATTTCCCTCTTTAAATTTTTCAACCTATCAACCTTTTTTAGACTTCTAACATTCCATGCTCTGACTTGTAGAATGTTATTTTTGAATTTTCTGGTCACCCTTTCCTTGGTAGTCCTCACCTGGAGATCTGAACGGCAGACTAGTTTACCTCTGCAATTTTTATCAAGGAAGACGCCTCTATCTTTGTTTTATGAAAATGCAGGGAGCAAAATTTTTTTGAAAAACACACTGTAGTTTTCCATTCCTTTCAGCTGTGCAGTACTCAAAAAATTGAATGGTTTTGCTATGGTCGTTTAAGTCCTGATCTATGCCCTTAACAACTACTGAAAGCCGGCCTCTGTGGCATGAGTGGTAGTGTCTCGGCCTTTCATCCAGAGGTCCCAGGTTTGAATCCCGGTCAGGCATGCCATTTTTCACACACACTACAATTCATTCATCTCATCCTCTGAAGATATAACCTGACGGTGGTTCCGGAGGGTAAAAAAAAAAAAAACTACTGAAAGAGCTGCTGTCCTCTTTTAGTTATTATTCCTTAGTCTGACTCTCAACAGATACCATTTCGATATAGTTGCACCTTCGGTCCAGCTACTCTGTATCACTCAGAACATAAGCCCCCTCACTATCGGCAAGGTCTAATGATTTGTAGAGGAAGATATATTTATAAGTAGTTCATTTTATCATTCATTCTGTCTCTTATTCACAGTGGCTAAATTAATAGAATCAATTAAGGACTAGATTAAAAATAAAAAGAATTATTGTTATTTTAATCTCATAATCATTTTCTTATAAAACTGTTAAACTACTACTATATTTAGTTAAATATCTTTACAAAATTGTAAATAGGCTATTATTATTTTAATGTAATGTATAAAGTTGTAAATTATATTGTTTTTTCTTTGTACAAAAAAAGTTTTACTGCACAAAATTGTTGAAAAAGAAAATAAGTTGTTACAAATGGAAATTTTTTTTCATTTATGGAATATTTATTTGACTTATTTATTACTGATTTTTTCCACTTTTCTATTAATAAGTTGAAATTTTTATTATTAATAAAAATATATTTCACCTACACATCAGATCAGCTAATATTGTGTCATGTGTTTTTCTTCAACATTTTATTAAAAACAGTCACAACATTTGTTGTGGGAAACATTTGAAAGTGAAGAAAAAGTAGCCCTGTGAAATGGTGTTACTTTTCTACAGCAAGAAAGTATTACGAGCTGGTGCAGACACCATTTAAAGATGAAGTCAAGGAATTTGTCAACCAGAAAGGGAATTTAATGATAAGAATGACTAGTCAGATGTAAGTTACTAGAAGACAGAAAAATTCACATTACCTGAAAGGAGGTTGATGGAAATGCATAACTTAATAGGAGGATTATTTTAGTTGTACCTTATTAACTTAGCTGAGACAATATCCAACTGAATGACTGTTAATCCTTATTTTTAAAGAGATTGCAAAAACTTAAGTATAATTAAGATATTTTCCAAGAGCATCTAGTTGTTCAAAACATTTAGAAATACCTTTAGAAGCTAGATGATGTGTTATGTCAAATTGTAAATGATACATTTATTGTATTTTTTGTTAAATTATTATTAAATTATTTTATGATAAAAAATTGTGTTATTCAGTGTCCATCTTTAAAAAATAGATCTTAAAAGAGGATTGATATTTGAGAATACAAGTTTACAGTATCAGAAGCATGCACCTTGTGATGCTAAATTAACCTTCAAGAAAAGAATGTACGAGAAATCTACATAAAGAGAATGAGTAGACAAAGCTACCTTTTATTCTCTTATACTTCACGGGTAATAAAAAAGTTCTTTATTAATGTATTTTCAAACAATTCTATGAACAGTATCAGTCAGTATCTTTCCATCTCCACTTTGTTCAGTCACAAATGTAAGTTAAGGGTGGGTGAGTTTGCGGTGTGTGTGTGTGTTGTAGAGGGGGAGTTACAGATTGATTTTGGAACTCATTTCAGTTTTATTTTAATCAATAAAAAGTTACATTTTTGCAAGAAAATTTTTCTTTTTTATTATAATGTATATATCCCCATAATTTTATTTTATGTTGTAGATTATTTGAAGAGGCTGCACTGAAACTAAATTTGCAAGCACTAACTAGTTTTATGAAAGCACTTTGCAGTGCATCACAGAGTCAGCTTTTTTCAAGACATAATTCAAACATCCCAGCAAATGATCGTAAGTGGTGGGCTCCAGCAAGATTAAGCAAAGCATGGTTTCAACTGGATTCAGATGCTTCACTTTTACTAACTAGAGTTGGACAAGTTATGCTCAAAACAATACGTAGTGGGCGCCCATTGATACATATCATGAGAGCATGGTCTATTGTTGGTCCACATCTAATGGAGGTAAGTTTATAGGGATTAAAGGTTATAAGTGAAGTATTTACTATAAATACTTACATAATATAAATATATATATAAATACTTACTAATATAAATATACTTATTAATGCTTATTAATTTATTTATTTACTTATTAATATAAATATAAATACTTAGTGAAAATATTACAATATATCTTTAACAGTTTTTTCTGATCAGTTTCTTTTTTGATTTGTAAAGGTTTTCATTGTTAATTTTCAACATTTTCAGGCAATTTATTGCAAAAATGCAATTTATTTTATATGGCATAAACACAGTTGATAGTTTAGAAAGGCTTAGCAGTAAATTTATCTAACAATTGTTATTTAACTTTTATTAATATTGTCTACTTAATCACAGACAAATCATTTCTGTTAAATGATGTTTAACTGTAGTAAATACAGTTTTAATAGAAATTTAGAAGATACCATTTGCAAATTTGGAGATAAAAAGAAAGAGTGAAATTAATTAATTAAAACAAAGCTTAATTTAAAAATATTCATTCCTCTGAAAGTATATAGCTTTCAGTGAATAATCCTTACAGTTTACATTCTACAGGGTCTAATAGATAAAAGTACAATTTTTTAAATTATAAAAGCCATTATATTTATTATTTTAAATCAATTTTGAATTGTTATAGAATTTATATTTATCATTTTAAAAGGAAAATATGCCACTTTTGTTCAATTAACTTATTTTGTCTTAAAATGTTCTCATTAGTGTTCCTATAACTGTCAGTTCAAGTTTAGTAGACTGAATTTAAAAGTTTTATGCAGGTCGTATCATTTCAAATGGAATTATCACAATTTTTTTTTCAATAATAGTTGTCAGTTCTTCAATTACTCTAGATTTGTTTTAAAACAAAAACCTTATTTTTTAATTAGTCCCAGAGGAAGAATTCAGAAAGATGATTGATTTGGCATCTCATCAGTTATTCCTGAGTGTCGTGGCAGCAGATTAACCTAACCTTTTGCCCTTCTCGCTTGGGCTCCTACAGAGGAGCCCCCCTTCGAGGTCCTCCTGGGCTCATTGAGGCACATCAACTCCCCGCTTGTGGAGTTCCTCCTCCAGAAGACTACTCATTCCGCCCTACTAGCCTAAACCTAAAGGGGCGGCATGAGCATTTGAAAATGCACGAGTGCCCCTCCCCCACCTGTTCGCAACCTCTCAAACCAAGATGGGCCCAAATGCTTCATCAGAGTGCCCTGACCCTGTTCACTCTTGCTTGTTGTGTCCTGGACCAAAGCATTCTCAGCAAACAGGCTGCCTCCCTTGCCCTACACGATCACCACAATTCGAACTTCCGGTGTTTTTTTTTCTTTTCTTATTTTTTTATTTTTTTTTTTTTTATAACTTGCCGTGACACCTTCTATATCTAGCCTAACTAAACCTACTTACACCCATTCTTCGACTTAACATAAATAAGACTGAGGATATATTCCCTTTATGATATTCTCTGAAATCCTTGCTGTATGCATATATTTACACCATCATGTTAAAATTCCATTATACCTGCATCATTACAATATCTAGTGAGCACTGCAGTGAGGAAATTGCACTTTATTTGGATATACCATAATGAATTGACCAACTCTCCATCTGACTTTTTTATCTTGCTCAGAAAAATGGGGTTAGTTCCATTAGATCAAAGTTTTTGCCGCACAAAATTGGACACTTATAATAGAGAAGAGGAAATATGTGATGGAGATAAAGATTTCTGGTTACATAATGATGATAAGAATTTGCTTATTGATGAATCCAACAATGAAAGGACCTATCACTTGTGATCATCATTTATCAACAATGGCAGAAGATGTTCAGAAAATGCATTTGGTGTAGTTAGCCCAATCATGTTCAGTTAATCGCTGAATAATCGTAATCTGTTATATGTAGAATTACAAATCCAAATCCTAGTCTCAGTTAATATTGATTGGAAATGTCTAATGCAGCAACATGCCAAAATGCAGACTTTTGACAGAAATGTGTCTAAAAATGTCAATATTCTGTGTAGAGAATGAAACTCACTGTGAAATCGCCTTTTTATTATTAAACCGGTTGTCCTGAAGTTTTCTATCAGCTACTTTGCCTTCTGAGAGGGAACTTGGCCATGATGGCTTTAGTTGAGATATAATAAAATTTCAATTTAATTAGTTATATTGAAGTATGAAGTAATTATATATTGTCAAATCTTTATTATGAAATAATTTATTATATTTCAATTTAATGTTATATAAAACCAAGAATCAATGAAGTAATTATAATAACCTGAAATATGATAAAATATAAATACCAGTCCAGATTTTATTTAATGTTAACTTTATATTTTAATGAATTGTTTTATAAAAATTATAGTGGTTGGAAATTGCATTTTTTAATGTTTAAAAACCATGTTTTTGATACTTAAAAAATGGAAATTATATGTTTATTTGTTTAATAAAAATAATATAAACTAGGATAGACTCTAATTTGATTTATATTATGTTCTTTTATAACTGTAAATTATAAAATGAAACAGCTATAACTCTGTATTACATTTTATTAACAGATTATGGGTAAGATGGTAAATTGTGATCATTATGTCAACTCTCGGTGCAATGTTTTTATTACTTTATGTTTGTTATTATTGCCATTAATTAATTAATTAAATGATTGTTTCAGGCTGCATGTCATAAGGAAAGGGCTATATCAAAAATAGCAGTTTCAAGTATTCATGATACTGTGACAGCATTATTAAATGAACAGATAGAACTTTCACATTTTCATTTTAATGAAGCTCTATTTAAACCATTTGAAAATCTTCTATGCTTAGAGCTATGTGATACTGATGTGCAAGATCAGGTATGCATGACTTCAGATCCCTTTTTTATTTTTTTGTTATACGTGTACAGAAATATCAATGTAAAAATATAATAGTAATATTTTAGAATGATTAGAACATTTTATTAATAATTCTTAATCTTTTTGATGATGAAAAGAAAGAAGGGATTCTGAATAAGACAGTTGTAAATTTGTTACAATCTGATGGTTCTGCAACATCTCAGAAAATTGTGTCCCGGAAATATGAGTATGAAGTGAGGTTTTATGCCAATAATTGAAGCCAGATTTAATATATTGTAAAATATTAGTGATGTTTCACTGCATGGTATTAGAATATAATAGTTGTTACAATGACCATAGCAATTTATGCCATTTAAGATTCATATAAAACAAGAAAAACAAAATTATGAAACAAAAAAAATTGATGCAACATTTATAAAGCTTTATTGCAGCCTTATAAACTAAAAGTATTATTGAAATCAATATCTGTCTGTATTTTTTTGTGTTAAAATATTTTATTCAATGTGGCTGTTAAATAAAACTACAATATTTCTTAGAAGACATCAGAATACTTGAATTAGAATGTATTTGTCAGTACTGATCTTCAACCTGTCTACAAGTTTCATCCACTCCACGTTATTGTTACTTTCTTGTTTGAAGTAAAGGAAGTATTGTGATCGTGAAAAATTTTGGCTCTCAGATTTCAATGGAAATATCCATTTTGACCATCCCTGAATCCATTTTTAGTTTTGGTGTGATGTCTGTACATACGTACATATGTATCTCGTAACTCAAAAACAATTAGCCATAGAATGTTGAAATTTTGGATTTAGATCTGTTGTAATAACTAGTTGTACACTTCCCTCTTTTTGATTACAATCGACAGAACCAAAAGTGTCCAAAAAAAGTTCAAAATGGATTTTGGACTTTTTCTTAACTGCAATAATAAGCCCTCATTGAGAGATTTTTAACAATATATATCATAAGTGGTACTTATTCTCATTGGTTCCTGAGTTATAGACAAATAAAATTTTAATCAATGAAATATTTGGATCTTATAAGGGGAAGGCACATCAGTTTCAGATCAGACTTCATATCATTTTTTTTTTTTAGCTTTTTTTTTAATTTAAATATATTGATTTATTAATAATTTTAACCTCCGATTCTAAAAACTTTTTGTAATAAATAATAATTGAATAATAATAAAAAATATGAGAAAATATAAGATGTTATTAATGAAATAAAATTTTATGTACTTTTCATTTTACTAGGAAGTCATTTAGTGTTTACATCAGATTTTTTTTTTAATTATACAAGGCGTTTGTAGAAGATTATTTTTAAATCATTAAAACAATGTTTTTTTGTTAATTAATGTTTAATTAAAACATTAAAAAGAATAATTTTAAAAACTGAATAATATAAATCATCAAGAAAATATATATTTTGAGAAAATACAGAAATTGATTTTTTTAAATTTTAATTGTGGTTTATAGGAAGCATTATATGTCATATGCATGTTTGTTTGGTGTGGAAAGGTTTGGGTAAAAGGGTCTAAGATATCAAAGATTACAATATCATCCTCATAAAAAAAATGAAATGATTAAAAAAAATTAAGTAAATTATTCAAATGTAAATAGATTTAATTTTTGACAAATTATTAGGGTGATAAAGAAACTTTTTGGCAAATTTTATAATTGCTCCAAGACCTCTCATTCTTGATTAGAAAGAAAATAAACAAAGCTTCAATTATTTTTTTCTGATTATCTTTCTAATCAGAAATAAGAGGTCTTGGATGGACCGCTTGAACAGCGATCTCAAAATTGAACCACTGGTTTAGTTTTTGAGTAAATTGAAGTGTATCCAAAACAGTTACTTTAGAAAAAGTCAATATTTGAAAAAGACAATCTTTAGATAGACATCAGTGGGTTCATTGGAAAGCTCAAACTTCTACAAGACTGAAGAAAACATATAAAGCGACGTCAGATTTAAGATAATAGGTTGGTTTCTTTGGTGTCAAAAGCATATTTTTTGAAAAGTTAGTCTCAAAAGGTGCTATACTGAATCAAATACTGTACTGAATGAAAGGTGCTCTACTTATTGTAAATAAGTTCTTGTAATCTTAAGAAAGGAGGTTTATTAAGAAAGAAGCCAGAATGGTATCTCATGAATTCATTTTATATGTGAAAAATGTGCTAACATTGAAAATAAATAAATCAGTGGTTTATTAAATGAAAGTGAATAATTAACAGGTGATCATTTATAGTTAAACTTAAGCTATTATGTTTTTTTATTAATTGTGTTTTATTTTGTACAGAAAGTTTACTTCAGGGTTTTCTTTACAGATTGTCAGTTCTATCTGTGAATTTGTTGAAGCCAATCACAATGAGATCAGATCTGGTTGGCGGCCATTATTTGGAGCATTGAGAGTTGTAAATAGCAGTCATCTTGGATCTCTTCTTGATGTTTTTAGAGTGTTTCTTAATACTAATAATACTCTTGTTTTTGCCAATGCTGCTGTTGACTGTATATTGTGTTTACTTAAACATGTTCGTGGTAATGGTATGTGTTATTTTTTTATGGGTATTTTTTACTTTAATTTAGTTTATTTAAATTACTTTCTGTGGATATATTGTTGTATGGAAAGTGTCATTTGATAAATTAAAAAAAAGAAAAGATTATGAGTCTTCAGAATATTAAATAACCTTTCAACAGCAATTTGCTGTTGTTAAACCCAAAAACCAACCATTATTACTTATTTTACGTTTACATGGTAAAAAATATACAATCAGATACATACAGTAATTACATTTTGACATAAAATAGAGACATGAAACTCTAGATTAAAATAACATTTCTACAATTATATATTGTAAAACAAAAACCATCAAAATTTACTGGTAGACTGCAGTCGTAGGGTGGGTGTCATTTTAGGTATAAAAGAGTTTTTACTCTGGAACAAGAAATTTCACAGTAATCCATTATCAAGAATAGAAACATAACAATAAAAATGGATCAGAAAAAGTTTTGGTTAAATCTAAAACAGGTGTTGTAATATATAGTACTAACAACATATTGTGTGTTGATTTTTACATATTGATGTTTGATTTTCATCAACATTTGGATAAAATTAAATTATAAAAATTCTAAATTGATATTTTCTGTTTAACAATAAAAAATATTAGCTGTGTTGATAGGTACTGTAGCTATATTTTATTGAAAATGAGAACTAAAGGATTAAGTAAAATGATATTTGTTTCTACGAGAACTTTGAGGATCGTTTCAGTTTACAAGTACTGTTCAGAAAATAACCAAACATTTTTAATTACGTACCAATGAAGATATTTATTGATGTGTGGTTGGCAGCATTGTGTTCTGCATAATCTCCTCTGTAACCACATGTTATTGGATTGTTGATATCTCATTTATTTTTCATGTTATTCTTATTTGAGTGTAACATGTTTAAGTGTTAGTAATTTTTGTAATGTCCAGTTTTTGGACGCAACAACACAATGAGAATTTTGCACGAGACTAGAAAATTTTCCCTGAAATGTTTCAATTTTTAGAACATGCTTACAGATGTGATGCTCTGGGTCGTACACAATATTACAAATGGTTTTCACAATTTAAAAGTAGTTGTCAATCAATTGAAGCTGTCCCTCGACCAGGAAGGCCTTTGACTTTAATTAATGACCCACGTTCAGAAAATCAACAATCTGGCTCGTGCAAATCGTAGATTGACTTAGAAATCTTACAGAAGTGGTTAGCATCTCAATTAGATCATGCCATGACATTTTGACTGAAAAACTAACTGCATTGAGTTGCAGGAAAGTTTGGTCCTCGTTTGATGACCAAACGACATTTTGTTGGCAACTTCTTGAGTAAGCCAAATGATGATGAAACATTCATGCAAAGGATCATAACAGGAGATGAAAGCGAGGTTTATGGCTATGCCATTAAGACATTGAGACAAAAGTTCATTCACCACAATGGATTGGCAAAGAATCTCCATGCCCAAGAAAGCACGTCAATTTCAATCCAATGTCAAAGTGATGCTTTCTGTTCTTTTTTCCATTTTAATGGAATTGTGCATTTTGAATTCTTGCCTCAAGGTGAAACAGTGAATAGTACATCCTCCTATCAAGGCATTTTACAATGGTTACATGAAAAAATCCACAAAAAGAGAAACCAGAGTTGTGGCAAGACAGCTCATGTTTTCTTCACCATGACAGTGCGTCCACACACTCAGCTTTGTCAGTTTTCTGCCAAAAATTAGCAGTCCTCCCCCCTCATCAGAGGGCTCCTTGAAATTTTTTCTTATTTTCAACAATTGAAATCAGTGATGAAAGGTTGCCATTTTGAGACCATTGATGACATTAAAGGCCTTTTCAAATGAAACTATCTAGGATCACACAGTGGAAACAATGCTGGTGAAAATTGTGTGAATAAGGGAGGGGAGTACCTTGAAGAGGAGAAAGACCTATAATCTGTAAAATTAATAATAAAGATTAAAAAAATAAAGTTCAGATATTTTCTGAACAGAAAATAAACTGTTGTAAAAATAAAACTGTTTGAAAATAAACTCTTGTATAAACTGAGATGATGGATTTTACGATTTTAGGGTTAATTCCTAAGGCGGTCTGGAATAACAGAAATATATTTTAGATTCATTTTATATTCTGTTATATTATTTAAAATGCTAAATTTCAGTTCATTCATCAACTTTGTACAGTAACAAACAACCTTTTTGTTATTGGAAAAACTCACATTATGTAATATTTAAAAAGCATATTTCACTTGAAAATGACTTTTTTGTGTCATCATGATGATAATTGGGAAATTAGATATTTGATACAAAGATTTTGGTTTATAATTAATGAGCTCTTTTTTAATATTAGGTTAACTTTTAAAAAATGGTAATTAAAGACTTTTTATCATTAGGAGATATAGTGTTACTCATTTAACTATTTCTAATTGTATTTTTTCTCCCTCTACGAATCATGAGACCTTGCCGATGGTGGCGGGGCTTGCGTACTCAGTGATACAGAGTATCTGGACCGAAGGTGCAACCATGTCGGAGAGGTACCTGTTGAGAGTCAGACTAAGGAATG
>JAAAKQ030188585.1:0-12110 GCA_010016005.3 Zanna intricata | reverse complement strand
TATGCAATAAAAACATATAACATACCATGTCTTGTTCTCCCCCAGCCTGCCACAGTCGCTGTCTTTCCAACAAGTTTTACTTTAACATCAGGAAGACAAACTGGAATAATATGCTGCTTGAATTGAACTGGTTTATCCAACTTTACTAATGCAAGATCATTTCTGAAGTCAGTTGGACTATATTGAGGATGCACCTAAAATAAAAACATAAATAATGCTTAAGGCATTGTTTTTAACATGTAAAACTACGTTCCAATATATACAGACAGTATAAAAAAGATTTGTCCAATATTTTGGTAACGTGTACTCATACATGGGTCTGGAAACTGTTATTTTGTGTTTTTTTAATATAAATTTATACATCCAGAATGGATTGAGCTATTTAATAAAATTTAAACAAATATTCTCTACAAAATAAACAGAATGAAGATTTTACATGGTGCACATCTTAATTTTTTCACTGCATGGTAGTACAAGAACTGTTAGAATGCTAGAAAGTAATTGCATTATAGTTAAAATCTTAAGCATTTCATTAAGAACAAATTAAGACCTTGCTTTTTTTTTAAATTACACTTCAAACATCTGAGTTGTAATTGAAAACGGTTTTTCCTTAGAATAATCCATTCCTCCGAGACATCCATTTTCAGATTTTCTTACTTTGCACAGTTTATTTCATCATTTTCTATTTCTTTCTAATCTTAATACTCATACTTGTATTGTTCACTTGGAAGAATTCAGTCTGTGCCATCATCTGCTCTGGCTGGCCTCCGTGGCTGAGTGGTAGCGTATTGGCCTTTCATCCGGAGGTCCCGGGTTCGAATCCCGGTCAGGTATGGCATTTTTCACACACGCTACAATTCATTCATCTCATCCTTTGAAGATATACCTTAATGTGATTCTGGAGGTTAAACAAAAAAATAAAAAATAAAAATAATCATATCTGCTCTGAGGAAGTTTACTGCACTTATGACAGATAGTTATCAAAATCTGATAATTGCTCTGTCTTTAAGTGACAAAGCTCTGTTCACCAGTGACAGTTGATGGCATGCGCGCATGTACACACATATTGACATGCGCGCGCGCGCGCGTGTGTGTGTGGCAACAATCAATCAAGGTCTTGACCTTGATTAATTGTCACAGGTCAAGTCATTAAAGGTTCTGACCTTTATTGATTGTTGTCATTCTCAATTTGAGAATCTCTTTGATAATTAGTGTACACAAACTTCTTTCTGATATACTATTCAAACTTTTCCTTCACAACATATTCCTCCTTTGTGTCAGATCCTATTAGTAATATAGATCTTTGTGTGAAAGAAACTTCCTTTATGGGTGTGATGGAATAAAGGACTGAACAATTAAATCTTAAAATCATTAGACCATTTAATATTTACATTATTCTGTAATTTATTTTAAATTTCATGAGTGCTTATTGAAATTAATTTTCTGATGAAGGGGCCTTTTATACAATACATATCCAAATCTTGAGTTTCTTACAATCACAATATTATTATAATTAAAAGTAATTAGTTACCTTAAAAAAATGATATAAATATTTATAATAATATTAAAAATAACAAAATAAAAATATATATAAATACCTCTTTCCTTTCAACACTATATTCCTCATGATGAAGTCGTTCTGTTTGGTCTCTTACGTCCCATTCACCAAGACGTACCTTTAAATTATTATTGGCTGTCCTAAAAATTTTTAAATATTATTGCATTAAGTATGATATTCAATTACATAAAAACAATTTGGGATAAGATTTTTGGAATAGCAAAAAAAACAACACACGTATGCTTTTTTTAATACATAAACTAATCTCCAAAAATTCAACATTGAAAATATAATATTATTTTACATATGTATATATACACAAATACTGACAGAGTGGACCATGAAAAAGTATCTCTGCTAGAATGTGGGATATTAATTATAACATTAACATCATAAGTTCGTGCACAGGACATTGGCGTGGACATTGGATCAAAAGAAGGGGACATCATTCTTATGTAAGAACTTCCTTCCCATGAGCCATGTGATCGTCCCTCCCTGCTATCCCTTCAATGGTTCAACCATCAGCTTGCCTTCTGAGATCGAAAAGGTAAAGTGTGCTGTGTTGTGCGTGTGTTAGCGATGTATACCAGAGCGAGTGAATATTGTAGAGTCGTACATAAGAACTGGTTCTTTGAAGGAAAACACAGGAGTTATTCTGTAAAGGATTTCTAAATCGTTCCGTCCCAGCTAAACGCAGCTTTCAGCAACTGGTGAAGAAGTGGTGCCAAACGGAATCTGTGTAAATGCAACAAAGAACAGGGCGCCATTCTTCTGCACTCCTGAACTTTGTGCACTCGTTTCTGAAGTGATGCTTCGTAGTCCTCGGAAGTCTATCAGAGAGCTATTGCAACTGATCGGGTCAGAACAACCTGCAGACATGTCCTGAAGAGTTTGAGATTGAAACCGTACTACATCACAGTTGTCTGACGGGAAGTCTTAATCTTTAAAACTTTGGAGGTATCGATATCCCCACGGCCCTCGCCTATGCAGCCTTTTTCCCATTACACACTGAGTTTCTAAACCTTTTACACCATAAAAATACATTACACCACAAACAGTACAAAAATTACAATATACACACTTACACAACACAACATTTTACACTGTTTCTTCTTACACATACATTCGGTGGTGATGCGACACTTTACGAAACGCAACCGTAACCCAAGGTGGAAACTATCGTGCCAAATGGTGGTGGCTCTACGTAATGAGTCTCGAACAAAGTCCTCTGAGCACCTGGGCGAACCCAGTTGAATGTAGCTCTATCCTCTGTTCGCGTGAGCTCTACAGAGATGGTCTTATATTTCCCCGGTTATCATGGGACCAAAATTTCAAATCCTATAATAAATTCTATGATGGTTGGTGGTCCATCTGAAAAAACCCATAAAAAATAGTCTAGTTAAAAGGTCTCGTTCGGCGTTGTCTGACAAGGATAATAGTGCTGAAAAAAGTATTAATTTAAATGATAACAAATCCAGTCTACAATATACGAAAATCAGATTTGTAGTTCTTCGAAATAATCGGGAAGTTGGCGCCCTTCATAAGGTTTCGGTTTTCCTGATTAACAAAGTTGTAAGGGTTCAAGTGATTCCCCGAATAATATCAGGAAATTACGAGACGGATCGATACTCACTGAAACATTTATGATGAGCAGATAGACGCTGAATGTACCGCACCCATATCTTTACAAACTGCAGAAAAGATTCTTGATTTTAGGGGTCTCATTTTTATATAATTTACTACGGTTACAACCGTTGTTAGCATAATATTCAGACCAGGACTCATTTCTTTGGAAGCCAGCGATTCTCTATGGATCATGCAATGTGTCCAGACACACTGTGGAGACTTTTGTTTCACAAGTGCTTGATTACTTTGGAATCTTCCAGACATTGAATGAATCTTCCAATGACATTGGTACTTATTTTGACACAATTTTTCCGTTCTGTTTGTCTCATTTATAAAATTATTTAAGATAGCAAATAATGCGAGTGCTGTTGCTTTGAGTTCTATTGGTTTGCAAAAAAGTAGTTCTACTGCTGACATACCATCACAAAATTGATTATAGATAGTGAAATTAGCATCTTTATTGCTGTTTGTAGGCAACAGGCAGCTTGATGAAGCACATCAAGCTGAATTGAAAACAATTTGTCACGCAACTTCCTGAAAAGCTGATGCTGTACATCTTCAGCTACATCACCGAATCGACAGGGAACAGTATAATTTGATAGACGTATGGAATTCTTGGGTAAAGCCAGATTTATTTATCTAATATTTAAGTAATAAAAATAATATATAGACTACGAAATTAAAAATTCTATGCCAGTAAATAAAGGAAAAGCACTATTAGTTGAGAAAAACACTTTGTCTTAAAAAGAAAATGAATGGAAACCTGACTAATGAAGCGACCTTAAAAATGAAGCGAAGTTAAATATAAAATAGCAAAATACAGGTGTAAGTTAAAAAAATAGCCCCGCCAATGTCAGGTAGACATCTTTGTTGACTGTAATGTCGAAAATTATTGAACCAATAACATGCGTGGCACATACCTATTTGGTCATGTAAGAAAACCTCCTGTATTAGGTGCGAATTTCTGACGCCCAATACTTGCTGTTATGGTACGTATTCCGATAAACGAAACCATGCCTCGTCTAACATGATGAACACAAATGGGCCCAATCGAACATCTGCAACCATATTCAACAAAAGTCACACATTTTCCCTTGTTCGAATCCTTCAATTGTTGCGCAACTGTGATGCTTTTTTTTGAGGACGGAAAACACTTTCGCGCTATCATCCGCCGGAACAAACATATTATTATTTTAAAAAACTAAACAAGATTAAAACTAAAATATTAAAAAACTAAAACTTACAACTAATAACATAGCTAAACTATCACTAAAAACATACGTAAAACTAATATCTCAGTCGACGAAACCTTAAGAGTAAGATAACTTTATTTAAAAAGAAACACAGGAATAAAAAATATAGATTTTAACAAAGTCCGACAAAGGTGTAAAGGACCCCTTAACGGATAACAAAAGATTAAAGTTCTAAGACTTAAACTACCATAATTAAAATGAAATAGTAAAAAACCTTTGCTCAAGAATAAAAAATACCACACAAATACAAGAACGTGGTAAATATTATATCTTTTTTAAATAACAGCACCTGATCTAAACCTTTTCCTAGCATTGCCAGCGAATGTTACTCTGTTAGCTTAGACTGTTCGGAATGTTAATGTACGGCGAATGTTAATCGGTAGTTTAAATTCGTGACGTAAGGCAACATAACATATGCAATCCATAAGGATGTAGCACACAGTTAAGCGGCAGTCGCATCGTACACATTGTGGTGTGCTTTCTGCTGATATCAGGATCCTGATCAAAGGCAACTGCACCATCATCATATTGCAATGGGAAGGTTGAAGGTAACCATTCCAATCTGCCTTTCAACAATCCATCTCTGTAGTCTTTTGTTCTCATCGCGGTCGACACCTAAAAATTGTCACTAACAGACCAATTAAGAGGAAATTAAACTTGGTGAGCATAAGGAGAGGTCGATATTGGACAATACCAGACGATAATGACATGGACATTGATGATCCATCATTCAGTAGACAGAGGTCCAAATCTTGTCTCGCTCTGTTTATCAAATTTCCTCGACAAAAACAGAAAGATAAGCTCCCATGACATATGGTGGGTATTAAAGCCTACTATTAACGAAAATGATGGAATTTGTGCGAGGAGATATATCTAGAGATTGAACTCAGAGTTCGGCGAGAGATATAAATTGCAAATATGTAATTTGAAGGGAACAGAGATTTTTATAATAACAGCAGAAATGAGGATAGCTAGTGGTATCTTCGTAATTGACACCTCACTCCGCATGAAAATAGCTACTCCACCACTCTCTCTATTGTCTACGAGACAGTCTTATCTCTCACAGAAATAGCCCCTGAGTGTTACTGCATCTTGTTGTAGAAGAAGCATTTCTTGGAAGCACATTATTAATGGTTCTTGTGCGCCCGTCAATATTATAACATCTTCAATGCGGAACCGAAGACCTCGAACGTTCCACTGGATAATGTTAATAAATAAAGGTAACTATAGATACAGAATTACAGATAAATATGTAGAAAAATTAATTGTAGGGGATCCGATTTTTCTTTCTGGAATTTTTAATTTTATTAACTCTGATACCCAAGGGTTGGGCGGTTCTTCAACCACATCCTCCAGTATACGAAGTGATGGAGAGGGAAATTTTAATACTGGGAAGTCATAGACGACAACCCAGATGGGATGTGGGCTCTCTTAACTAGGAGCTTATTGGATGGCTTACCGCCAGTTGTATTTACTCCCGTCCGCTAAAGCAAAATTTGGGGACAGGAACTTTAAGAGGGATCCCACTATTTGTTTCACTAGCTGCAACTACTAACTTCTTGTTCATATTGGTTAACTCGAAATAATTGCTGTAAGTGAAGCGATTTGATCAAGCTTGAACTTGCTTTTTTAACTCTCTGCAGAGTCCTCATTGATTACCTGCATTTGCTTGATGTAGTGGTGGCAAAGTATACGTCTGTTTTAACCATGTTCTACGAGTTAAGCATCTTTTTATATTCTCTTCGTAGAGCCGGAATAGATAGCTTCTGCTTGGTACAGATTTTAAGAATTGCTATTTCTTCTTTAAAAGTCTTTAAAAGCAATCTCGGGAGCGAGCTGTATATGATCAACTGGATTTCGCATATTTTTCATCTTCTTTGCAGTTAGTATCTTTGTGGCCTTCTTTAGCACACCGCGTACATATGTGAGTTTTCGAGCAAGATGTAGTTTAGTCATTTGAAACATCGGCGTAGGTTGGGGTTAGCATATAAGATCATAACCAAGCGAATTGGGAGGCGACTTCGTGTTCTAAAAATGGAGGAAGCCATCTCGGAACTAACTAGGTTGTTCCCGTGCGGTGATGTGGAACTCGAAAGGATAGAACAGTTTGAAAGAAGATTCACCTTCAGTGAGGTTAACATGGCGATTTTTGGTTTACGCAACACTAGTAGCCCTGGACCTGATGGCGTTCCCTGTACGATCATTAAGGAGTTATTTAAGAAGCTCCCGGTACAGGAGCTTAATCTTTATAATGATCAGCTGGAAAGCGGCGTTTTTCCTGGAGAATGGAAAGAGTCTAGACTGGCCTTTATTCCAAAAAGTGGTGATTCAGAAAATTATACGGAAGTAAGACCTATCTGTCTTTTAAACGGCCTTGGAAAAGTCTTTGAAAAGTTGATTGCGTCGCGTCTCATGAACGAGTTAGCTGATTTAGGAGGGTTACACCCCAATCAATATGGTTTCCGGAAAGGAGTCTTCACTATCTCGGCCCTCACCAAAGTGGTTGATTGGGCGGACTCGACGAGGAAAGGCAGTAGAAACGTAAGAAAGATTCCTGCCCTAATTTTATTGGACATAGAAACGCGTTCGGTTCCGTCCCTTGGGATGTTGCTTTCGCATGTCTGCGTGGAAGGCGGATTAGTAGTTATCTTCTACAACAGATTTATTGTTACTTTAAGGATAGACGGCTTCTGGTTGAAACGTTGGAGGGAACAATCAACTGGCAGATGAGAGGAGGAGTCCCTCAAAGGTCGGTACTTGGCCCATTATTATTCAAAAATCAGTTCCGTTTCAAAAATATTCTCAAAAAACTGTATGTGGTTTGTTAGTTTTTTATTTTAAGGGTAAATGAAAATCTTTAAGAAATCTGGAAAACATGTGATCTCCAGGAATATAAAAATTTTTACTTACTAAACTCACATCCCTTTGTCTCTTATCTCAACATCTTATTCAGAAAAAACTACCATCAGTATTACTTTGAGTAGTAAGACTTTGGGAGTCTTAACTGAACTTCCAATTTCATTGATACTGGCAAAGCTTCATTGAAGTCATTGAAGAAGGAACCTACTTTCCCAGGTAATAAAGGTATGTAATTCTTGGGTAAAATTACCTCCAAATATAGTTTCTATAATATCAACTGCTGCTGGCAAAATTCTTCACAAATCTTCACCATTGGTGTGAGGCTTTTTAGATCTGGCTATTTTGTTGAAACTTTGTAAGAGGCAAGTACAGCTTTTTCTTTTCTAAACTTTTAACAGTTTCACTTTTCATTCTTAAACTTTTTCTTTTTGGTTTTTAAAAATGATGTTTACTTTTCATATGATTTTAATTTTAAATTCGAAGAATTTTTGGGATGTGTTAATTGTTTCCAAATGTCCTTTAAGTTTATTAGGTTTCATGCTGTTTGCTTTCAAACGTTTTGAGTAAACGACACAAAGTGACTTTTCTTCTTCATTTACTTCAGTACTGGTAAACTCAAAATTTAAGTATTCTTCAGAATATTTTCTTGATTTTATTTTCAGAACCACTCTTCACTGTACACTTGTTGATGTTTCACTATCGCCTAATGCTCTTTAAAATTAAATAGGTTTATCTTGTTTTTGTCATTTTTAAATTTTGTTTTTATTAGTCTTTATGTTGTAAGAAACTTAAAATCTTTATTTTCTCCTGCTGATAATGTAGTTACCATCAGTTAAGTTCAAGTGAAACAAGCTTCATTTTCTGTAGATCAAATTCTGTTAAAACGTTTTATTCTATGTAAATGAAGTGATCTCATTTAAAGAAATAACATCCTGCTAATAAAGCACTGAAAGAAAGTTTTGTAATGCCCTTCATTTCTACACAATTTATTAATAATAATACTGTAATTAATATTAAATAATAATACTAATGATAATAATAACAAAGAAACTAACAAAAAAATATTGTATTGTAAGACAATACATCTACTGCAGCTTATAGTTCTGCAATACCTAGAAAATCTTAGGGAATAACATGATGGAAATTGAAGGTAAAGGAAAGGAAGTGAGTTAAGGATAAAATACCAACAGCCATTTGTAATATTCAATTTTTTGTACATCATTGAGACTACCTTCTTTAGGGAAGAGATTAACTAAATGCTTGGATTTTTAAATGGTAATAACCATAGAATTCTATACAACTTGAAAAAACTGAAGAATGAAAATTAAAAAAAAATAATGGTTCAAATAATATTTTTAATTGAAATCAGATGTAATTGTGTCTGCAAAGATGATTAGATTTAGAGTAGATAACTGTAGTAGAGAAAAGTTTATTTGTTTGTTTGGATCTGTAGTCTGAATAAAAGTACAATTATACAATGCTATGGGGAGGTAGGCTAGCAGCTGATTTTCTGAATATATTGCGTGTGATTTTAAAATGGTAGAGAATCCATTTCACCAAGTACAACAAGATAGCTGAAGATGCTGAGCGCATGTATTTTGGTATCATTGTTTTGATAAAAGACTTCAAGGGAACATACTATTCAGAGCCTGGTTGAGTGTCCTCATTGGCCTCAGTAAAATCCTGGGATGAGCTGAATATTTTCACAAAAATTGTCCTGGAGTAGTTTTGATGTTAAGAGTAAGTTGAAAAAGTAAGCTACCTGACACTAATCATCTTAGTTTCCTTACAAAGGGGAAAGTAGGTTCCTTCTTCAATGACTTCAATGAAGCTTTGCCAGTATCAATGAAATTGGAAGTTCAGTTAAGACTCCCAAAGTCTTACTACTCAAAGTAATACTGATGGTAGTTTTTTCTGAATAAGATGTTGAGATAAGAGACAAAGGGATGTGAGTTTAGTAAGTAAAAATTTTTATATTCCTGGAGATCACATGTTTTCCAGATTTCTTAAAGATTTTCATTTACCCTTAAAATAAAAAACTAACAAACCACATACAGTTTTTTGAGAATATTTTTGAAACGGAACTGATTTTTGAACATTTTTGAATCCACTGATTCTAAAACAATAATCATTTTTAAAATTGATGTCCACACTTACAACACTCATCAATCAAAGGGTTGGAAAAAAAATGAATAAAAAGTACTTACGTAGCAACACAGTGAGCAGCAGTTACAACCCATCTATTGTTAAGCAATGCACCACCACATGAGAGTTTCTTTGACAAAAATCCAGATTTTATGATAGCTGCCTAAAACAGAACACTTGTACAGCACAATTTGCATCTACTTAAAGAATCACTCTACTACAGATATTTACATATTTTAAAAATATCTTAGTACATAGGATTTTAAAAAAGACCATGACATTTTTATAGCCTGTCAAATGGCAATAACAGAGGAAAATACATTATAGAAATGATGAAATAAAACAGAGAAGAAATTGAGATTATTATTACAGTGATTAATATCATTGAAAAATACTGTTAGGAAAGGATTCTTTACATACTTAATAAAGTATCAAAAGCAAACATAATGTAGTTAATTCAGTTATAAAATAGATTTAACATTGATGAGATTAAAAATTGTACATTAAGCTCTTTGACATTAAAAGAGAAGTTAGGTTACATTATATTCTAATAAGGAATTAGTGGTTAGTCTAAAATTATTTTTATAGGTAAAACTATTATAATATAGTTATGTGCTAACAGTATGTGGTATTATTCTAAGAATAAATTGTTAGCATATTGAGTCAGATGTGCATACACAATAAGCTACTATTTTTTTTTTTTTGTTTAAAGAATTTGTGTATACAAGGTTAGCAGATTTGTTTTGGGACATGCAGGTTCATCAATGTGTATGTAACGATATTTTCCCAGACATGAGGTCTATGAGTCAATTGACTTAATTTATGCATATGCACAAATACACACACAAATATATATATATTTATATTTTAGACAGCATAAATATGAGATTCTGAGCCTAGACCATCAATTAAAAAAGTTATTTATCCAAAACCAACCTACTTACAAAAAGTGTAAACTAAAGATGATTATGACTCCAGTCTAGAGCTATCAATAAACATTTTTTAATTTTAGAAAATTTAAAGATCCTGTAATTTGAACGTCATAATAATTGCATACAATAGTAGCAAAATGAGTAATATGCTATCAAAGAGTTCTTGACTTGTAACAATCGATCGGAAAGAGTGAAAAGGGTCGGTGGGTTGTGAGGAGTCACTCACTGATTGTACATCTCATAAGTCAGTGAGCTAAGATATTTCTATGCTGTGGAAATTTTAACTCGTTTGCAATGTTTTTTCTTTTTATTAGAGCTTTTCTATGAACTCATGATGATTGCAAAATATGATATATGTGAATAAAATTTTGTATAAGCTTCAGGAAACCAAGTACCAAAACAATTCATATTTTTTTTCAGATATCTCAGGCATTTGTTGAGTAAGCTTTAAACTGTACAGATTGCTTTCAGAAGCAATTCAATTATATAGGTGATCGAACAATATTTGAAACATTTAGGTGACTGTGCACCAGCACAACAAATGAAAATCTAAAAAATTTTATGTAGGAAGATACTATAAAAAAAAGAACTTTTAGTGAGGATCACTATTTAATCATATATCTGATCTAAAAACAGATAGGATGGGTTAAGAAAGCTGCCAAGCAATCGTGATGAGTGATATGACTGTGGACTATATCTTTGCAAAGTTTGTCTTCAGAATTCTAACATCAGAACAGAAGTAATGGCAAAACACTGTGTGCCAAAGCTTAGAAAAACCACAATGATGGTTTACAAAGGTCATGTAAACCATTTCCAGGTCTACACAAAGGAGAAAAAAAATAACAGGCAGTTAAACCACTTTAAGCATTGGTTGCTATTTTTTTTTTCAAAATCAGAATATTTTTAGATGTGTTTGGAATATGGCAGAGGTGTTAATGCAAAGTCCCAATGCTATTTTGAATGGAATTGAAGACAAATGAACTTTTCAATTCTACCTTGTAACAATAAAAAGTACAATAACAATACACATTATCTAAATAATATTCATGTAACTTGCCTGCCATGGATGTGTCCCAAAATTTGAACTATGCCCACCAACAATTCTATGACTTCTTGTGTAGAGTTCACCACAACCTGAAACCCATTTTACAAATTTAAATTAATTGAAATAAATCAATATAATTATAAAGGACCTTTCTATAAGTAATAATCATTAAGAAAATAATTTTTCCAGTCACATGTAAATAAAAATAAACCAATTTAGTTAAGATTTATTAATTCATGTATTGGGATAAGTACCAATCCATTTTAGATTAAGACAACAAAGAGTTAAAACATTTGTTTTGAAAGTTATTTACTGCTCCTTTTGACAAATCTAAATAGTTGACAAATCTAATAGACTAAATTTTGACAAATTTAAATAATAATAATTTCATTGCTAATCATATAGTAATAAGCATACATAACTGTCATCAGTACATATCTGTTCTGGTGTTAGTTATGCTAAAATGTGAAAAATACAAGGTGTGATCAAAAAATACGGTGAATGAATTTTTATAGCAGCAATTACTTACGTTGCATTTATTTCAACTAGTATTCACATACCTTTATGTGTTGAGACAGACAGTGACAAGTTTGAACACAGTCCGGCTTCTATAGTCGCTACAGTGAGGTCGTGTTTGCAGTGTCTGTCGTGAAACATGGATCTTGAACAATGCATTAACATTAAGTTTTGTT
>JAAAKQ030188574.1:1809-12110 GCA_010016005.3 Zanna intricata | reverse complement strand
GAAGAAGTAGTGTAGAATGTTGTTGTGTAGTTGTGGGATTGTATATGTTGTAAATTGTGTAGTGTTCTTGGTGTAGAATATATGTATAGTGTAAATTGTTCTGCAACTCAATGTGTAGTGGGAAGAAAAGCTGCAGAGGCTAGGGCCTTGGGGATACCAACCCCCAAAGTCTTAAAGAATAAGACTCCCCGTCGGGGTGAACCCTGGTGGCCTACAATGCTGGCCAAGAGAGCATTATGACTTTTTGGACTGCCATGCAAACCAAGAAAGTGGTGAGGAGACGGCCTACATAATAATCGATCAGCGCTATGCACAATATGGCGACATCCTGTATTGCAGGCCAAAAGAGTTGGGGGACAAATAAGTAAAATTTTTCCAGGGTGCAAAAGGTTAAAGACCATTAAAATATCTCATATTATAAAAATATATAGCCAAAAATTTAAAAAAATAATTGAACTGAATGAAATTTTTAATTTTTGATTTCATAATTTTTAAAATATGTGATCTTTTAATGGTTTTTTAATGTGTGATTTTAAAATATTTTTATTAACTGATGATGAGGAAAACCCTCGAAAGCACTATGAAAAAACAATAAGCATAAGGTAAGAGGCATTGTTGGAGGAGGAAAATTGTGTTAATACTTTTGTCTCTGATATATATATATATATATATACATATATCAATATATATAATGATACTGGTTGATATATATATAAAATATTCATTTTTATTTTCATATTGCTTTATCATAAAAAAAAACAAATGTTTTGTCTTTACACTCAAAGGTATTAAACTGTTTATAAATAAAATTTATTTTATTATATTTTCTATTATTATTATTTTACAGGATGAGAAACTTAAAACCAAATTGAGCCAGCTGAAATGCAGTTATTTAAGATTATCAATGTGACAGTATTGGTGGTATTGTTACTACTTTGCCTATTGTTGTTAGTTGTAAACTGTTCTTGCAGTAGAGTTTTGTTCTTTCCGGTTGTTTTTCTATCAACACATTCAACCAATGCAATAACTCTTAATAATTACAATTGGTTTGTAAAAAAACATTGCCAATGGTCAAATAGACCTGAGACTGTATGTACCTCATATTGGATAAGGCACAGTTTCATTTATCTGGACATGTGTGTTAATTCACATGCTGGATATTGGATGACTGAAATCCTCATCAGATGTTTGGATATTCATCTTCATGATGGGAAAAATTGGTGGTGTATAGTGTGCTGTCTCTGATAACTGTATGGTGAGAACAATATATTTTAATTAGAATGTCAATCAATACAGTTTTCAAAAAATTCTACACTCGGCTAACTGACTGTGAAAAAAAGTTTAACTTCTTCCAAAAAGACAAAGCAGTGAATCACATAGCAAATGATTCACTAGCACTTGTTTATGTAGCTTTTACAGAACAAACTGTTGTATGCTGGCCTCTATGTTCCCCAGATTAATCCAGTTGCCATTTTTACCTTTGAGGCAATTTAATGAATAGAATTTATGAACCAAAACATTATTGAAGAACTGAAGGCGAGCATTCACAAGAAATCGAAGGCATTGGTGACAATGTTTTAAGTCAGGTTATTCTCATATGTTTACATAAGCACAAAGAGACACACTTAAGGACAAAAGAGTGTCCTGCACAGCAATGTGAACAATTTGAACATCTTTTATGAAAATGTGGTAAATATGTAAACTTTTGTAATGTACATACAGAATTTATTTACATTTTCTCATTTCATTCATAAAATGTTACATGCTGCAACTATGTTTAATTTGCAGCAGTTTGATTTTAAGCTGCTCATATTAATGTGTTACTTCACTGTATTCTTGACATTTTTCAAAAGAGTTTGTTGTAATTATAATTAAAAACATGGCTAATCAATGTTCTGCCTCAGTTGATCAACTATAATACCTTGAGAAGAACATAAAGATGAGCCCCACGAATAGTGGTAGACATTGAAATCGCCAATTATTAGGGCGGGCAAAGGAATCTGTGAAAACAGATTGGACAGATCATCCTCGCTAATGTGGGAAGGAACAAGTTGCAGCTCTTCATTTTAAATGGGTGCCAATCATCTTCACTGAGACTTCACGGATATTTGTAATCAGCAAAATCTGCATGGCTAATACGACTTCCTTCAGGAAAACAGTCACATCTTCATGACCTCCATCCTCCTTTTGATATTTTCATCTCTCACAGATGTAATCGCGAAGACAATCCATCTTTGGGACAGAGATGAGTATCCTGCAAACACAGTATCAGAGGATTTTCTTCCTTTTGTAGGATTTCAATATCCTCACGACAAGAATGGAGATTGAAAGCATTCCACTGAATAATATCATTTGTATTCATAGAAATTACCTTTTTCCCATTATATGTAAAACTTTGCGTTAAAAACAGATTATTTTAAAAAAAGAATTAAATAAAAAAATGTATTTTAAAAAAAATAATAGATTTATTCATTAATCACATAACACACAAATAAATAAAAGAACTAATTATAGTATAATCATAATAAATATTAGTTTATCACTAGCAGCATTATAATAATATTTTACCTTTATATTAGCAGCTGAGAAATTTTTTTTTCTAAAGCACATAAAGTATTTATTTTAATATAACATACTATCTATAAATTAATCATTCTGTAACAAAATATAATTAATAACAATAATAATATCTTTTATATAAAATAAATAAATGTATCTTTCATGATGTTCAGAGAAATATATTTCTACACTTCCATAAATCCTTTCAAAGCATTTATATATGACAAAAGACTTTTTACTGCATCTTCTTTATTTTCAACAGATGAAAGAATTTTAGTTGTTTCCTGTTTTATTTCTTTAAGGCTACAAATAAACTGTAAAAAATTACAAAAGAATTATATTAAATAAAGAAAACATGAAATAAAACAAATATCAAATGTAATTGTATAATTAGAATTATCAAAAAAGAATGCTAGCATTTAAAAAATCATAACTCCACACATATTGAATATCCAGAATTGGTTTGTGGTGGAATGTAAAGAACCTATTAAATTTTTGCTTATGTACAGGAAATGGGTACAACATGACTTTGAGATACATAATGAATGGAACACATTCCATGTTGCTGAATCAGTAAGCATCAGTACATGTGTATGCAACAAAAAATCAAAGTGCATTCTGCAGTACGCTGCACAATTGAAATCAGTTGCATCTGTTCAACATTAATTTTTATGGATACATTAACAAAATAAATCTAATGATATGCTATTTATAGACAGATTATACATGAAATGGGAGGTACAAAGAAACAGAAATCTCCATTAAGTGAAACTTCAGTTCTTATGACATGTTCAAGTAACTTAGAGTCATCAGCAATTTTGACAATTGTTTTGCAATGCTACTTTTGTTAACAATGATTTGAATATTTTGAAATCATTAAAAAATCCAAACTGATTTTTTATCATAATTTGATTTATTTCAGTGTAGCAAGGTATATTTATGTAAAAAAAATATAAATACATTCGCTTGGTTTAAAAAAAAAAATAATGAAATTATGCATATAATGCATCTGTGGGCTGGTAATTGAGAAGTGTATGTATGGTGCCGGTGGTTGAACATGTAGCTTCAGTTGTTTAGCAGTTCTCAGTCAGCAATATATCTACTTATTTTTTATTATTATCAAATTTCAGCTTATTATTATTGTGAAAAGTCAAAGCCTGTTTACATTTTTATTTGCTATTATAACCTACTTACACATAAAACAAATACTTTTAGTATATTATACAGAAACTACAGAATAAAACAAATCAAAAATACATAAAATTATAGATACATACAATTATTTTTATTATTTATTCAATGTGCCAAACATTCTATGTTTTTTATACAAATCGTAATTACAAACAGATTACATAGAAAAATAATAATAAATTTCACCATTCTAATGAAAGTAAATGGGATATTTTTTAAATTTGACGGTACTGATGCACAGAAAATATTAGAAGGTAAATCTGTAAGGCATTTGGTTATTAGTAACAGGAGTCTGTTCATTAACTAAGTTTTCAAAACCATTGTTGTCAGAATTTTGTTCTGTAATAAGTGTTATGTTTTCTTCAGCATCTTTTCCAGTTTCACAATCGTAGTCGTTACCAACCCCCCATCCATAGTATGAATCACTATCACATCAAAATCTTCATCACTATCATTTTCCCTACAGGAAATCTTATTCTTTTTGTTATCCGAGAAGGGCCCTTTACACCCCTCTAGGATTTTGTTAAGTTATAATTAAGGTTATTTTATGTTTACGTTTCTCTGTCTGTGATATTAGATTTACGTGAAATTAATTTTAAAATTAGGTAATATCTTGTATGTGTTACTAGTTTTAAGTTTTGGTTAATACTTTGTCCTTAATCTGGTATTAGGTTTTAGCATTTTAATTTTCTCTTCTTTGTGATGTTGGTTGTAGGATTCTAGTGATATTAGTTTTTAAATTTTCTAGTCATATTTCAGATTTACACACTAGTTTTAGATTTTAGTTTGCTTATTTTTAATTTTATTATGCATTTTATCCAGATGATGCCACAGCGTTTTTCACCCCTAAAATAAAAAAAAATAAATAAAATACTATCATTTTCTACACATTTTTTTAATTCAAACTCAAGACATTACTTTTTTTTATGTTTAATCATTGGCTCTTGAGTTGTGAAGGTATTTTCATCATCAGCCATACGGGAGACAAAACACGAATTTAGGTTGTTCATGTACTACACAACATATCACCAGAATATAAAGAATGTGAATAAAGGACTGACTGCTACAGGCATTTGTCATTGACACCAAATGTATTAAAATTGAAGTTTTGGAACAAACTTTGTTCCTATTCATTTCATAACCAAAATATCAGTAAAAATTGTTTCACACAAGCCACAAGAGATTCCTACCTCTTCAGCAACTTCTCCAATCGTAATTTGATTAATATTGATTATAATGTTGGTTATTTTGTTGATATTTTTACTGATTGTAGTTGTGTTTTGATTCAATCCTTTTGTCGACTTTTAATGACTCCACAGCCTTCTTGAAACCATTTTTACCATTTATAAATCCTTGGTGTCAACATAATATCCTAGTCAAAAGACTTTCTAACACCTTCATAATTTCACTCCACTTTATTTAATGTTTTAATGAAAATCATTAGTTTCATTATTTTCAAACAAAATAAAACATCACTTGTAATGATTTATTTTAGTCGGCTGTCAAATTTGAACTATGCACTAAACAATTTGAACTATATTAAAAATATTACTATGCATTGCAGATATCACTGCCAACAAATAGGAAAAAGATGGAACTCTATCATAGTGAGCAAAGAATTAAAAAATTCTCATTATTTTTTGTCGCCCTAGAATATACGTGCAACAATAAATTTATTTTATAATATTCCTGCTTATGTGGAACTAAATCAACCCACATTATTTTGGTTAAACAAGGTTCTGTCTACTGTAACCATTTTCTCAAATTTTTGTACAAGTTCAAAAGTGAAAAATATATAATTTTTATGACAATGTAGTGAAATTATTTTAAACACATCACCTCTTAAACTAGATTGGCCTGCCTCCAACATTTTACACTATTCAGAATTTTCACTTTTTCATGAAGTTATTTTATCTAAAGGAGAATTAAATTTTATAAGATAATACATATATGAATTTTTTTTTAGAAATGATGTATATCACAATCCTTTAATTAAATTCAACTGGCAGAACTAAGAACAATGATCAGTAGTACTTTCAGAAGCATAAATCTGATTTCATTACTTATTCACACATTGTTTCGTTATTTTCTTTTGTAAAAAAAAACCTTCATAAAAATTAAAAATAAACTTAACTTTAAAAATATATATAAATTTTAATATCTACCTCTGAAACTGATTTACAATTATTGTGTAACAATAGTATTGTTGCACTGAAATCTTTATAAAACGAATCCTCAAAATTTGACTCATCCTGGCCAGATTCATAACCAGATGAAAGCTGAGAAAAGTGAGTCATGTTATTCATATCATGATGAATTGAACCTCTTGACTGAATATTATTAACCCATTCAGTTAAAAGTTTATGAACATTTTCATGATCAGTCTTTTTTAATTCTTCTGATATTAACAAAGGTGCAGAACTTTCATCAATATTCTTAAAATGAAAAGCAAATATAAGTACATTAAAAAACAAAAAAATATCTATTTTACTAATAAATATAATTAGTAACTTCTTCAATATTTCACTTTCTAGAATGGTTCAAGTAATTAAACATTATTGGAAGTAACTCTGTCAAATCTGAATTTTATAAAGATCTTTCGTAAGATATTGACTACTTTATTATAATCAAGCACGCTAAAAAAAATTCTGTAAATATGCTACAAAAAATTTTTTTTATAAACATATGTTAGAAAACAAAATGGATAACTTATTTTATCACAACAGCCTAACCTGATTATTGAGCATTACTAACAAAGTACAGGTACTAATAAAAACCAAATATAATTTTTTTTTTTTTTCAATGATAATTAAACCCCACTGGTAAATAAATCCAGGAACATCTTAGAAGTCAACATGCTAATGTTTATACAGACTTTGAACTGCTCTATTTTTTTTTTATAACAGATATCAAATTATCAAGAAATACACCATTTTCATTAAATAAAATACATGGGAAAACAGTTTTTCCCTTTATCTTTTCAAACAAAATCTTTTAGCTTAATAACATCTGTAAAAAAAAAATCTGGAAAAGATCTAATTAACAAATGGACTAATGGAGTTATTTCCATCTTCATTAAAATTCAGATTATTTTGGTAATTATTTTAGCAACAATAAATTTCCAAAACAATGATATTTTCAGTAATCAAATTAAAAAACATTTTCCAGTATTCAACTGTATTAAAACAAATTCAAAAATTTAGTTCTTTTTAAATTAGAATACTATTTAACAAGAAAGTCTAAATGATATTTATATGGTTTTCATGAATTGTTTGCACAAAAAAGGAAATTAAACGCATTGCATACTGCATAAATTCAAGTCTACTAGTATAAACATCAACAGTCTTAAGGAAACGATCAACAATCACTGAAACAATAAATATTAAATAATACACTGAAATTATTATAATTTTGTTTTTTAATTTTACAGGTAGTACAGCAAATGTATGAAAATATACTGAAATGTTTTCATCAAATAACAATAAGAAATAGTGTTATAGATATGGCTGGATCAATGAATAGTTTACAGTTGATTAATTTGATTCTACAGATGCCAGTAGAAGTATATCTGTTTCTAGACCCCTGCCATTTGCAAAGGCTTAATTCAAATTTCAACAAAATTTAATTCAAAATCAGCTTAGAATTAAATTAAACTAATTTCTTTTTTAATCTTTAGTATAACTGACTTTGTCAAATATTTTATCATAAAAAGAAATAAGATAATTTATCAAAAGTTAACAAAATTAATAGTTACAGTAGGTTAGCTTACAAAAAATGTAATACAAGAAACAAACCTCTTCAAATGATTTAAATAGAATTTCATTTAATTCTTTTATATTATTGTTAATTTCTACAAGTTCTTCTCTAATATTATTTATGTCGATTACATTTTTCTTACATTGAGCACTATTAACAACTGTTATACGTTTATTTAATATTTCCTGTAAACATAATCAAACACACAGATTATTTTATGAAATCAATACTTGTTATTACAAACACACATCGGTTTTCATTCTGGTAAAAAGTAATGAAGCTTTCAACATATGATTCTACACATACGGTTATAGACCTCAGTGCAACTTTATTCCAGTTAATCACATATAACTTAACATTTACTACATTCAGTTTTTACATTTACTATTCGTTCAACTGTCAATCCAAATCAGTAGCTGTAAAAAAATGACTGCTACAGTATTTCAGTACTGATTATAACCATTCGGTTACAATTATTCACTCTTAGTATAATATACTCTAAGTTAATTATTTACTCCTGGAATATTTACAAAACAATTTTTGTAAATATTTTGAAGTTTTGTCATTTCTATCTATCAGCAAAAAACTGTTTCACCGTACACAAACAAATTCAAAAGGATTTATGAAAACCATGCGTGTAAATCCTTAAAAACCAAATATTTTATTCAGATTTGTTCATTTCAACCAAGCATTAATTTTAACTAAGATCCTTTTTAATATGTTCATCTAGAAACAACAAGATGCCCAATAATTTTTTTTTCATGTTATATGAATTTTGTAAAAAAAAATAATGTTGAAAAATATTATGGCTTATCATTTTTGAAAAATGCTAAGTCTGAACAGGATTCAAACTCAAAACTTTACAAATGAAAAGCAAAAATGCTACTACTATGCCACGAGCAAAATATTCCTAACATCACTTTTATTCTTTGCCTGCAGATCAAGAACAGTTTATAATAAACTAAACATCACTAGATGAAATATTTTTGCTCTAATTTTAACTAAATCTAAATTTTGAAATTTTTATTTCAAAAATAATTTGTTTTTGAAACAAATACTTTACACAAACAGTTACATATCACAAAATAAGTAATACCTTAAATGCAGGATTGTGAATTAATTTTTTAATAAGTAGTGTCGGGTTTTCATATTTTTCAATTAAACTGGGCTGATTCTGAAGACCCTTCAGACAACTTATAACATTGGACCAAACATTGCATTGTTCAGCTATATCCATGTTACCCTGTAATAAAATGTTAACAAATTGTAAAATACTAATGGTATCAAATAAATAACATTTTAATAAAAATTAATTTTTTTATTTACTATTAAACTTAATAAATATTTTGGTAAATTAAATTTCAATAAAATTTTCATATTTGCAATCAAAATGAGTCAACGCATCCAAAATTAAGTTGTTTAACAATTAAACAAAATTTTTTTAGGATGATCTTCCAAACTTGAAAAATCTATAATTTTAATTTTCTATAATGGCAATTTTTTAAATAAAATTAGTGTTTTTTATCTAAATCTATAAATATGAGAGGTAGCTGACACGTAATGCACACTGGATCATAATGAGGGAACAAAATGTTGCACAAAGCAAAAGGTGCTGCCATCTTGTTGTTTCATTTCCCCAACTACTATCACTATAAACTCAATGAACCATGCCCTCTCATTTTTTCCAGTCCCCAGTGATAAAGAGTTAAATATTCCTTCTATGTCAATGCATCTAAAACAATATGCAGTAACTGAATTTTAACAGGCCAAAACGTGACATTCATCATCTTCTAAAAGCAGTTTACAGTGATAAAAATACTATAAATAGCTGTGTAATTAGTGTTGATTGAACAGTGAATAGATGAGCAAAAAGATTTTATACATCCTATGCTGATAAAGCAAGTAATAAGGATGAATTATGCAGTGTCCGAATAGTCTACAATTTATGAGAATCACCAAAAGGAAATGAATAAATAGATGATTCAAAATAACCTTTGCATTACATAACAATGCATCAACCACCCAGGTAGGCCTACTGAAAGAACAAGTAGGACACATTATTGTACAACTGGAGTGCTGAAAAATCACAACGGGTCCACATAAGTTCAAAGATAAGAACAAAAGGAATTTTGTGAAGTTTCTGAAATGTTATTATGACAAAAAAGATAACTTCCTTTGCAAAATTGTGATGAAACTTGACATTTTATTATATCCCAGAAGAAAAATGTCAACACTACGAATACTAGCAATGTGATTCCCCAAAAAAAAATTCCAAATACAACTCTCTACAAAAAACATTCTATTGAGTGTTCTGTGACCCCAAACACACAAACATGACTAATGGAAGCTGGGTAAATTGTTAATTCTGTGCAATACATAAAGGTGTTAAAACACCTTCAGAGATATGTGAGTTTTATTCAACAACCCATGGAGATATTAATCTTTAAACATGATAATACTTGATAATGATAATCGCCAGCCAAGGCTATTGTGAACTGAAATTTGAACTTACTCCATGCCCTCCATACTCACTATATTAGTTCCCAACTATTTTCACTTCTTCCTGCAACTGATGAAACATTCAAAAGTATTCATATCACCATCCAAGATGAACTGAAGGACATAAAAAGACTGAGGATCAAGGAAAACCACCAGCAAAAAATGTAAATTTAATTCTTGTAGTAAATAAAATATGCCATATTTTTACTTTCTTGTACAAACCAAAGGAAGTACTATGATCGCAAAAAATTTTGGTTTTCAGATTTCAACAGAAATATTCATTTTGATCAACCTTG
>JAAAKQ030188529.1:0-12112 GCA_010016005.3 Zanna intricata | reverse complement strand
CACACACTCTTTGAATGATAAATTATGAAAGTTTATATTATCTAATCATATAATATAAAATAAAAATAATTACCTGGGTAACTGCTAATTCTATAACAGACTGGCAAACTGTTGATCGAATCACAAACTAATTCAAATTATAAACAATGAACAAAGATAAACAATCCAATGTGCACGTTGAAATTCATTCACTCACATGTCTCACGACAAAATGAGCCGATACGGAGCTATCCGATAGTAGTCGAGAGCTTGTATACACCTTGCATGTCAGACCCACAGATAAAGAAATCCAAAGGTGCCCGAACCGTGTCTAAGGCCTGAACAATCGGCCTTACAGCATTTTTTGGTTGCGCGGCCTGCATCCATCAATTTATAAGACATTGTCACGTCAAAAAATTCATATCTAATATACATAAAAAATTATGACCTTCACATAAATTAAGTAATAAATTATTTATTCAATTAAATGCATTTATTACAAAAATGCAAAATTAATAATTTTGCATATTCTTCATTTTAAAGACAATCTTTAAACAAGATAATTCGTTTTCAAATTAAACCGCGGAGGTGGTTTTCAAATTAATAAATGAGGTGTGAATAAAAAAAAAATGGACTGATTAATCTATAAACTAACAGTGCGCACATGAAGGTCAAACGAACAGGGCCGAGTCATGTGACATCCCATCTCACCATTCCTGCTGCAATGTTGATTGCAGATACCTTAGTTGGGTCGTGGTTTTCATATCAAATCTTGCATCTTCAGCCCTTTGAAAAAATGTTAAGTGTTTTAAAAGAGATCTCCTGAGCTTTTAAGATAAAAAAATAGCCTATCAGATCATTGCTTGGTGCCCATTGATATGAAATGTACAGATATTTATCTAGAAGATTAAATATGGACCTTATCAATGTATTCACATTTATCGACAGGTAACCTTTTCTAAAAAGAATAGTCACTTCTTAAAAAAAAAATAAATTACCCACTTCTATTAAACCAGACATTAAAATTGTTTATATGAAACTTAACATAATACTTCGTCTTAAAAGAAAGGGCCTTATTATGCTTCTTTAACAAATTACCAAACAATTTGAAAAATCTTCCCAAAAATTTGTTTTAAAGTACAATAAAAAGATTTCCTATAACAGAAAAAGTATTACTCTGTCTATGAATTTTTAAACAATATTAAAAGACTACAAAAAAATTTGATTTTTCTTTATCTCAAAAAATCTTACAAACGTATGCATCTCCAAAGCACCACGTTGTTTGTTTACTGATGATAAACAAAGGAAATTTATTTTCCGCAGAACCCAATTAACTAATAAAATCAGTTTTTTTTACAAATTTCATTCAAAACCAATTTTAACATTGAAGTTTGAAAGCGATAAGATTGCAATAAATAGATTTAACAGATGTTACCTGAATATGCAGTAGTGTTACAGATGCATGAGTAGCCTCTAACTTTATTCTTATCTTCAATACATTGGCCGCCATGATCACAAGGATTCATTTCACAAACGTTTACACACATCGGTCCAACATAACCTACAATAGAAGAATATATTTATTTATTATTCAATGTGCAAAGACAGTGGAAAAAAAAAAAAAAATTAATGACAAAAATAATTTTTTTAAAAATTGGCAATTTTACCAGCTAAATTAGCTGAACCTTAAATGAAAAGCTTAAATTAAGTACATCGTTGTTGAGGTTGAGTTTTACTTTTGAAACAATAAGCTGATAACAATTTCTTGAGATTTTAGATAAATTTTATACCATATGAAAAATGCTATGCTTGATTGGGATTTGAACTGAGAACTTTCCAGATGAAAGGTACAGATGCTATCACTTCACCACTAAGGTGGCGATCTTATACTGCAGCAGCAGCAGCTCAGGTGCTACTGCTGCTACTACTACTACTACTAATAATAATAATTTTGAAATTCAATAAAAATCTTTTTTTTTCTTTATAAAAAAAATTCAACAATTTTAATGAAAATGTTCATGATCTAAATCTGATGGTGTAGAGATTTTAAAATGTAAACTTTTATCATAACAAATGATAATATTATCCTTCTTAAACATCATTAAGTATTCAGAGGAATATAAAAAAAATTTCAACTCTGACAATAAGTATATATATGCATAATAGAATTTATAAATAGCAGGTCGAACCAAAAAATGAGAAACAAATGTTATATTTTATAAAAAATGATACGTTTAAGACATTCATGTAAAAACAATATAAACTGTATGATATATTTAATATCAAAATTATAAATAATTACTTACTTTATACTAAGTTGGAGTTGAAGACCTTCAAACAGATGAGATAAAATTTTAATACTTAATGTAAAAAAAGGGGAAAATTTTATTTGTTAAATCTTGGATTAAATGGACAGAATATATGAAATGGGATAAATTATAAAGTGTGCGTAACAGGAATCAAACTTATTAAGTATTTAAGCAAATCCTGCAATCTCGACTTTTATAAGCTTAACCGACTTAATCGATAAACTAATAATTAAATAAAAAGCAAACTAAATAATCAAAGTTTAAATTAATCAATGTAATCTACCTTTAATTAGGTTGTAACCAAAGTAAAGATGTTTAGTTATGAAAATTATTTTACCTTGATAATTTTTATTAACATCTGGTTAAAAAAAATATTTTGGTCCATCAAAAAATGAGCAGAAACATATATGAAGTCGACCATGCGAATGAGCCACGTCGCTTACCCACCTTACAAAGCTAAATGCCAATATTCCACTCTGTGTCCTACACTGCTTAGAGTGAATAGTATATGTTCCTTCTGTCCTGAATTTGGCCTTTGATCCAGAGTAATTTGTGTTTTGGCAGTTGCACTGACCGTGAAGCGAAAGAACAAAATAACCCGCTTTATGGTGGATGATAAATTGGAACAAATTTTAACTGGGAATCAAAGGTCAAGGTTAGGCCAACTAACCCAATCCACACCACAAGCACCGCAATAAAAGTGAAAGATCAAAACAAACCGCTTTATGGTGGGTGGTAAATTGCAACGAATGTACGATAACCTTTCATCAGATCGGTCAATGTGATTGTATACATTTACCATCGACGATTGGAGGAATTTGTTTGTCACTGTATTGCATCATTCGCCACGATAAAAGCGAAAGATCCAAATGGAGCGCTTTTTGGTGGGTGGTGCGATGGGCGTATGGTTGTCGCTATGTTGTAAACGTATTTAGCAAACGTCTGAATCGGTACGATTCAGGTGGATGAGTTCAATCAAAACATACAAGTACAAGTTAAAAGACTTAATTTCTGGATAACCAAGATCGGGCGAACGAGAATGCATCCGATACGTTAAACAGTTAGCGCTCAACCTGCTAATACATACACCATGTGAATCATGAACATCGGACGAGCGATTACTGAGATATTAGAGCGGCACCTCGTAGCACCCCTTCCCCAATTCCGAATCACGCCCCGGGGGCATTTTAAAATATTACCATCAGACGGATACTACTGGGAGCAGATGGGGTATGGACGAAGGAATCGAAAAACTTTTCCAGAACGCTAGTAACGACCTTTTTCGAGATATTTTCGATTTTCGTCCAAAAATTAGGATCCGGTTAAAAAGTATTAAATTTTCCCAAAACTCAAGTCGCAGTATTGCGATACACCTCATCATTCGGTACAGTTTCTGAAGACGTTACTGTATAGCAATGCAGCAGGTAACAAAAAAAAAGTGCATTATTTTTTTAATTTATTCCATCGCCGGTGAATGGCACCTATGTTACTAATGTTTCGTATATAACCATGCAATACGCCGTAGTGTTTACGACAATAATGTTGTCGGTCTCAAAGTGTTCTTTCAAGTCAACCGCAACGGATTTCAACGATTCGTTCCGATGTGAGCAATCGATTACAAAAATCGGAACGTACTTCAAGAATTCAGAGAATCTACGACGGCTGTGGGCGTCTCATGCAGTAAAATGATTTCTGAAAGTCTTTAAATAACCAGTATATTTTGCTGTCGTCGCCTTTAAACTCGTCGTACGAATAATAGTAATCCACGTTAACATACACTCTGAGATTCCTCAAATTGCAGCGATTAAACATTGCCACATCGTTAGCGGTGTCGTTTTTCCTGCCCGTATGTAACGCCAATATCACCCAATTGTTCTCTTTCGATGTCGTCTGTATTATCTTACTAAGTTTCTTATTATTATTAATTATTATTATTATCTTATTAAGTTTTACTACCAGTTTGTGCCATGCCCGATCATTCGCAGTGTCCCAATTATAAAAATCCATAGGAAAATGTATCCAACTTAATTATGTCATTAAGCGCCGGGCGTAAGTACGGTACGTCCCCAGAGATCTTCGTTTATAACAGTTTTGACCTGTGGTTGGCTTCTGTAGCCAATATCGCGTTATTGTCATTGCTCGTTCTTTTCAATCAGTTCTTGTTTCATGTCCCCAACCATCCTCTTGGAAGATTCTTCCAATATCATCAAATTCCCAATGACACATCAATATAAAACCATCCGTTTCCATCTAGCAGAACGTATCATCAGCCAACATCCATCCCTCAATGCCTACCGTGTTCTTTTCGCTTGATCGTAATGACAAAATGTTCTTTACAGTGCTCGTCATCCCAAGGTTTTTCACTCGAATGACCTCTATTTTAATTCGTTCAATTCGTATCTATCTGATCAAACATAAATGCCACTGCGTTGTTTACCAAACGCCTTTTTATCTTTCGGACGGCTGTCGTATCCACTAAAAAGTCTCCCACGTGAAGAAAACTCTCGCACGGCAAGATGTGCACATTCATTTGATTGATCGGTATGTGGATCTCTTCGCCGTTCATATACGTAGCAGTTCCGTAAGGCTATATTGATAAGAGCGAATAATGATAATAACGCGATAGTGGCTACAGAAGTCAACCACGCGTCAAAACTGACGCTAACGAAGATCATTTGGGACGTACCGTACCTTCGTCCGTTGTTCAGAGAAACAACGAAATTGAACGGTATAATCAGATGTGAAAAAGTTGCCAATGTGGTTCTATAACTGGAACACGTTTGAATAGTCGGTCGCGACCCAGACTGATAGTAACCTGTGAACCGTATAAACAACATCGTAAGAGAAGAACCCGCGTTGAGTAATACTGGCTTGCATACGGCCGATAGAAATGATGCCACTAAAGATATGGCCAAATTCGACCACTGCAATTTAAGGAAGATCAAAGTGCATATTAATGCGAATTCCCATTTACATGACGACTCTACATTTGACAACAGCAAGATGTACCGGTCGTTTAAAGACTTTCAGAAATCATATTACGGCATGAGACGCCCACAGCCGCCGTACAGTTTCTCAGAATTCTTGAAGGACGTTCCGATTTTTGTAGTTGATTGCTCACAAGAAGTTTAGTCCGGATTGACTGACTTGACTTAAAGTGTACTTTAACAATGACAACGCTATTCCCGCAAATACTAAAGGGTATTGCGTGATCATATCCAAACATTAATAACGTACGTGCCACTCCGTGAATATGTCAATACGATGAAATTAAAAAAAAAAATAATTTGCATTATTTACTTATTTTTTTTGACTTGCTGCATTGCTATGCAGTGACGTCATCACAATCGGCACCGAATTAAGATTTAATTAATTTTTTTAATGTAAAAATTTATTTTATTATTGGTAATTTTCACGGCATAATAACTTTTTTCTTCTTCGAGTTATCGGTTTGGAAATTTTTCCAGCTTAAAGGTATGCTTTTTGACGATACATTTTTTAAAAAGGAACCTTATTCATGCTGGCGGGAAAAAATTTTTAATACGTTTCAAATATGCGTCGTATACATTTTCATAGTCGACTATATAAACAAGACCCCTAGTGCTGTAATTCGTTTATTGTAATCGCATTATAAAAAAAGAATGTATATCTGTTTCAATATGTATATAATAACCTAATAATGTATATCAATTGACCTATAATCAAATAATGTGTAATCTTCACAAAAATAATCATACATTCCCAACCTTTTTTTTTTTTTTTTTTTTTTTTTTTAAACGAAGGAATGCATTGACGCACGCCCTGCAGGGTCTTCGCAGGGTGTGTATGGCTTGAAGCCAGAACGCTAGCTGTCCTGACCTAGCAAAAAGCTAAGTGAGCACTGGACATGGAGCCATAGCGACCATGAAACAGTGTTACTCTCACCCCCTACCGACTAAACCTTACCCGCCATTTCCCAGGGGCGACTGGAACCGCCTTTCGGCATCTCATCAGTCAGCCCTGAGTGTCGTGGCAGCAGAATAACCTAACCTTTTGCCCTTCTTGCTTGGGCTCCTACAGAGGAGCCCCCCTTCGAGGTCCTCCTGGGCTCATGAGGCACGTCAACTCCCTGCTTGTGGAGTGCCGATGTGTCCCTCCTCCAGGAGATTACCCGTCTCGCCCTACTAGCCTAAACCTAAACCAAGAGGGGCCCGAGTGCTTCATCAGAGTGCCCCGACCCAGTTCACCACGTTCTGGACCAACGCTTCCTCAGCAAACAGGCTGCCTCCCTTGCCCTACACGATAGCCACGATTCGAACTTCCCATCTGTATTTTTGTTTATTTATTTTTTTTTAAATTTTTTTATAACTTGCCGTGACACCCTCTATATCTAGCCTAAATAAACCTCCTTATACCTATTCTTTGACTTAACCTAAATACTTAACTATCTTACGCCTTGAACCCTCTTAACATTTCTTTTTCTTTTTTTTTCCTATGTCTGATTTTGATCAGGCCAACAGCCTGTCCTCTAGTTTACCATCTACTGAACCGGAGATAGCAGATAGCACTATGGCAATTTGCCTATCCGCTTCTGTCTATGTTCCTGCATCCAAGCCCTCACACACCAAAATCTGCCTGGCCAGGGGATGGGCTGGGGGGAAGGGGGAATAAATCAAACAATCATTAATAATACATGATATTAGGCAGTCCTAATTCTAGTTATACGTAGCCGAGTACAGCGACCGGATGACGAAATAAATACATACAAGTGAAAAAAACAAAACAATAATAGCAAAAAAAAATAGCATAGCGTACATTCCCAATCTAGCAATGAAAGAGCACACACCATTTTCTTCAACATAACTTCAAATATAATTTTGGTGCTGATAATTCTTATTTACCTTCATATGTCTTTTTATTATTTAATAATTCATTATATTATCTTTATCTCAATCCTAATTATGTTCAACCTAAATTTTTCTCTAAGAAACAAATTTATCCCATTCAATACTTCTTCCAATTAATTAAAAAGTATTAAAATCAAAAATGAATATTCGAGGTCATCAAATGAGCATCAAAATAGTAATAAAATATTCATGTTAGTGATAACTGCAACAATATTACAAAATGGGCGACAAATAACTGACCTGTTTGACAGTGACAAGAGTATGATTCCCAGTCAGGTACACAGTGACTATGCGGTGTACAGCTATGTTCAGCACATGGGTCTGAGTCACCGCAACCATCCGTAACGCCAACTCTAACGACAGCTCTTTGTAATATTGACTGTACGGTTCCAATTCTGAGATCCTAAAAATAAATATAAAACTTATTAAAATACTATAACAGATTGGATTTAAAAGAGATGTAAAAAGAGCATTAGGAAAACTTTGCAATTTGATGGAATGGATCATCACAGGCGGTTACAAGTTAGCCGGCGCTACCGGCGGTAGCGCCGGTGAAATGTAAGGTTTTGGTGGTTACAGGAAGGAGGAAAGAGTAAGAAACTTAAATTTGGTAATAGATAGGGATCCAATTCAGCAGGTTCAAACTGTGAAATATCTGGGAGTAACCATGGATAAAGGAAACCGTTTTTCACAGCACATACTAGACGTTTGCACGAGAGCTGATGAAATGGTAGGTAATTTGAGCAAAGTAATGTGCTCGATAAAAGCTCCTAGGGAACAACGGAGAAGAGCGATTATGGCAACTACGACAGCTATGTTGTTATATGCGGCGCCAGCTTGGGACAAGGCATTAAAAATTTGGAGGAATGTACAGAGACTCAGGAGTGTTCACAGAAGGACAATTTTAAAAGTGATCCATGCGTACAGGAGTGCCGGATATGAGAGTGTGTGTGTCTTAGCAGGAATACCCACAATAGAACTTCTTATTGAGGAACGGAGATTGAGACACACTGGATTGTCGAAAATGGAGTCCAGGAATATAATATTTCCTAAATGGCAGCAGAAGTGGGAAGCGTATGCTGGGTCGTCTTGGACAAGAACAATAATTACAGATGTCAGGAAATGGGCAGAAAGGCGGCATGGGTGTCTGGGTTATTATCTAACCCAGGCACTCACGGGTCACGGATGCTTTAAGAAGTACCTGTATGCGACAGGCCGAAGAGAGGAGCCAAATTGTGATTACTGCGGTGATCTGGATTCTGTGGAGCACACAATATTTGAATGCATAAGATGGGTAGGAATGAAGCAAGAGTTGGGAATTGGATTAAATGTTTCCCCAGAAAATCTAATGGAGTATATGCTTGGTTCTCAGAGTGACTGGAACAAAATTGAAGTTATGGTGAGGAAGATTATCCAAATCAAGGAGGATGAGGATAGGAAGAGTTGTTTCTAGGGGTGCGTGATGGGGGGGACAGCCTCGGCCAGGAGGGGCGGCATGCTTAGGTGTGTCGTTTCCGATAATTGGTCAGGGACTCTTTCCCTGTCTCGTCCCTCTGGTAAACAGAGAAAAATTTTAAGTCCTTGGAACCCTGAACCCCCTTTGTGTTGTTTATTTTAATAAAGATATGTGAAACTATTTCCTATATACCTTGAGCTTCCTTCATGTGTTTCTCCACCGGATCGTGTAAATCCTTAATTGTGGGTCCGATACGGGGAAAAAAAAAAAAAGGTTACAAGTTAGTGCGTGTTTAGAAGGTCCCAACCTGCACTGTAGCCACCCTGGTCACTGTCATTTGTTTTTTTTATCGGTAATGATGTTGTCAAACTTGAAAACTGAATGCCGGGCAATTTGACATTACATTTAAACACGTTACATTTTGCGTCGATAATTGTTCATAGGAAATAACTCCTGTGCCAGGAGAGGATTGTTCTCATCATACAATATTATTTAGAGTTTAAAAGAGGAGATTATGGCGTTTAGGATGCTCCATGATCAGGCGAGCTGTCTTCATCTGTGATTAAGGGAAACATTGCTGCAATATGAAAAACATTTAAGACAGACAAAATGCATAGAGAGGCGATAGATCTACTTGACCTACCACCAAATAGAGGTGTCCTGAGCAATAATGCACCAGCAGTTCATTATTCTGGAAATTCACCTTCATCTTAGAAAGCTTTGTATCATTTAAGTATTGTATAAATTAATAAAGCCATTGGATGGTTTTGTCAAACTTCAAGGTGCTGTGAAATGCTGAAAATGTTTGAAAGTGGGAAATCTCCCAATGTGAACAGTATTGGGATAGGTAATAAAACTAGGCTGTACTAATATGAAGTCCTGATCCAATATGTTATTAAATGTGGTTGTTAAAAACACCTGTGAGGAAACTCCACGTATTGATAGAAAATCAAGAACAGTGAAGAACAGGATGGTGTCTGTATGTTTTAGTGTGAGAGGAGTTTTTGAGTGAGTTGTATCACAAACTCCAAAGGTAGTAACAAGAAAATAATATACTGAAGTATAGTGGTATTCCTTGGTATAACTCTTCCCTAACTGTCTTCTCAAGAAGCTGTGTTAAGATGGACATGGTTTCTTCACGATGGTATTGCTCCAAGAATTCAGCCAGCAATAAAACTGTTAAAAGCACCCTCCTTACAGATCTTGATCTCACTTGATCCCTCTCTTACGTGATCTGGCTCCATGTGACTTTATAAGGGCTTGGGAAGATGAGTGTGCCCAGACACTGATGAAATTTGAAGAATGGGTAAGTGTATGATGTGTGGTGGAAATTATTTTGAAAAATTATAAAACAAAATATACAAGAAAAAATTTTACTTAATGAAATAGTACGTTTTCCAAAATGTCAGCTGAAAATGGAGTAAAACAAATATATTTTACAGAAAAATATACAAATTACATGAAATAAAACAATATATGAATGTACTGCTGTATATAAAACAATGTACAAGATATCGTGGATCATCCATGATTACATTTTACTGTACATAAAACATGTACAAAATTAGGAGAGAAAATGAAAATGAGAAAAGTGAGGATGAAAAAATTGAAATGCAGGTTGTGATGTAGCAGTGTCAACCTTGGCATTAGATTCTTGTATTGATTCACTTATCCAAGAAGACCGACAACTTACAGTTGACTTATTGCTGAAAAATGTTGAGTAAGTGTGGGCACAACTCATTCCATCATTCAAAACAAACTGAACTATCATAAGACTTGTGCAAAGTGGTTCTCCAAAGAGCTTACATTCATCACAAAGCCAAGAGATTTCGCATTTGCATCGAACTCAACAATTGTTGAGTTCGGTGCAATATTTATATCACCTTCATTGAACGTGACGTATTTTTGGACAGGAATTTAAACTCTGATATGTCATTTTGAGCCGGAGTCCAAGCATCAAAGCATGCAGTAAAAACAGCCAGAATCATCTATCCATAAGAAATTCAAAACACAAACATCAGTTGGTAAGATAATGTTAACCATCTTTTGGAGTGCCCATGGTCTGATTTTCTGTGATTATTTGGAAGAGTAATACACTATCAACAATCTATACTACTCAGTCACGATTGAGAAAAAAGTTGAGCCCCCCACTGAAGAGGAAATGTTCGGAAAGTAGTGCTTCTTTTTCAATACAACACCCGACCTCATACAGCACAACTGACGCTTGAAACTATTGGCAAGGTGGGTGGTAGTTCCTACCTCATCCTCCTTACAGCCCTAACCTTGCCCCTTCGGATTTTTATCTGTGTAGGCCGATGAAAGAAGCTTTGCATGGCATCAAATTCGACAACAATGAAGAGTTAAAGAAAAAAGTACAAAACTAGTTTCAAGGTCAATGTAAAGAATTCTTTGCTGAGGGTATAAGAAGACTTTAAAAAAATGGAACAAGTGCAGAGAAGTTGGTAGGGATTACATGGAAAAGTAGATAAAAAAATTAACTGTATTTTTTTAATAAACCATTTTTGCTGTATAGCTATTTGTCTAATTATAATTGAATGACCTTTGTACATAAAAAAAAATGTATATATATATTACTAACCTGTATACATCCATTAAATCCTAGTTTCTTGTCAATATCTTCCTCAGTTGAACCAATAGTAATTTTACCAACATATAAACCTTGTATTTTTGCATTAAGTGTACGTGTTACTGAACGTCTACCATTATCTAATGATAACGTGACGATATTGCCAACATTCCAACTAGCTTCAACACGATGCCAATGTCCATCATTTAATTTACTTGACATTAACATAACTTTCTGTCCGTCCAATGAAAATACTAAATAACCTCCATCGATCTGAAATCAAGAAAAACTTAATCTAAAATGTTATTTCAGTGCAGAAGTTAAAAAAATGAAGAACTGGACAAAACATTTAAGCGATTAATGAAAAACAGAGAAAAAACAAAGAAGCACTGAAAGTATAATATTAAACGAAAATGTAGAAAATAAGTATAATGCTAGATAAACAGAATATGAATGAAGAGAATGTAAAACAAACTGGAGATATAAAAAATTCATGGCAGAATCTAGTATCCAGAATTGTAGAATGTACTATAACATGAATCTTTTATTCTGATCAGTAAATAAAAATTGTTATACAGAGTGTATCAAAACAAACTGTTCCATCATTAATTAGTATAAAATTAAATTTGTTGTTATTCCACTGAATAAATCATATCATTTTATTTGTTCATAATTTGACCATTTTTGTTGTATTTTACATTCGATTAAATTAACATTTCTTAAAATTCTTGTTGTTTTTTTGTTAATAATTTTTGTATTACTCTTCTCAGAATTAAATTCTCTACAAATTCTAATACAAAAACTGCCGGCCTCCGTGGCGCGAGTGGTAGCATCTCGGCCTTTCATCCCAGAGGTCCCGGGTTCGAATCCCGGTCAGGCATGGCATTTTTCACAC